>CAUYLG010010996.1:0-234634 GCA_963573385.1 Cacajao melanocephalus | reverse complement strand
CCAGGCCCTGCTTGCCTGGGGATCACCTGCAGCAGCTGCAGAACAGTAAGGGTTGCTACCAGTTTCTTCTTCTGCTATCTTTGTCCCAGAAGGATACCCACCAAATGTCAGTCTGATCTCTCCTTTATGAGGTGACTCTTTGGATATACAGGGGTCAGGGAGCTGCTTAAGGAGACCTTCTGTCCTTTATAGGAGCTCAGGTGCTGAACTGTGAGCTCCATTGTTCATTCAGAGCTGCTGGGCAGGTAGGTTTAAGTCCACTGCAGTAGAACTCATAAACCCCCTTTTTTTCCCCAGGTGTTCTGTCCCAGGGAGTTAGGGCGTTATTTATGAGTTTCCATTGTGCTGCTTCCTTTTTTTCAGGGCTGCCCTGCCCAGCAAGGAGGCAGCCTAGTCACTGTCTGCCTGCAGAGGCTTTGCTGAGCTGCTGTGGGCTCCGCCCAGCTGCTGTGTGAACTTCCCTGCAGTCCTGTTTATATGGGTGTAGTTAGAACTGCCTCAGCAATGGCAGCCCAGCTCTGTAATGGCGGACTCTCTCTGTAATGGCGGGTTGCCTCGGCAACGGCAAGCTGCCTCAGCAATGGCGGACTACCTCCGTAGTGGTGGAGTGCCTCAGTAATGGCGGACACCCCTTCCCCGCAAAGCTGGACCATCTGGGGTTCAGCTGTGCTTGCTGTGAAGCTCTCAACCCAGAGCGTTTCCAATTGCTGGTTTTTTTTTTTGTGGGGGTGGGACCAGCCGAGCCTGATCACCTGGCTCCCTGCCTCAGAGCCTTTTTTGTTTAGTTGAACCGTGGACTCTCTCCCAGGTGTTCCGTCGCCTGATGAAAAGGCGCCTGGATCTGTGTGATTTCCCTGCGGCGACCCACTGCGCTGGCTGAAACAGCGGCGCTGATATTCGTGGCGCTTTTTTGCCCGGGAATCTCCTGGCCTGGCTCCCTGTTTCAGACCCCTTTTTAACAGATGAATGGGCAACTATGCCTTCCCGAAGCTCCACTCGCCAGCTAAAAGGGCACCCAGACCAGTGTGTTTTGTACGGAAAACCACCGCGCCGGGGCGCCGGCAAAACAGCTGTGCTGGCCAAAAGAGCCGCGCTGGAGACCGTTGGGGCTCCTCTGCCTGGGAATCTCCTGGTCTGTGGGCAATAGAAATCCGTCTGGAAATGCGGCGTCCACTCACCCTCTGCGCTTTCACTGGGAGCTGCAATCCTGAGCTGCTCCTAATCGGCCATCTTGGATCTTCTCCCTCATTAGGTTTTTGTGAGGATTATAAGGTATGCTAAGCGCTTAGCACAACACAAGGAGTATTGTGCTAAGTACATGCATGCAGCATAGTGCTCAGTCAATGCTAATTATTTTTATTTGGTGGTAGATACTATTATTAGCACCCTCATGGAGGGGCATCTGTAGACACACATACAAATAGAGCATCCTCCAGAATATGATTCCAAGACATTTGCTCACTTTTCAAATGGCCCTAACATTTCACCACCTAGTAACTGCATATTGAAAGACAGGCCTCTGTAGTCTTTGGAGCTATGGTATTTAGTGTGGGCAAACAGCATGGTGTGTACCGCAGACATTTTTGAAGGGTTTCCTTACCACCACCTCTGACCTCCGTCTGCATCCAAGGGCTACCTCTAAAGAGAAATTGAAGGCATCCACCCACAGTTTCACAGAGCTCTCTCCAGGCCCTTCCCTTATCGGTCATCTCCTTAGTGAGATCAGAGGAGGCTCTGCTCCTGGCCTCTGCAGGATATTCCTGCCCTCTAATCTCTGAACTTAAATGGAATCTGGGTTAGAAGGGTCCCTGAGGGAGTCTCAAGGGAGGACACCTGATTTACACACTCCAGACCCCTCAGTGTTGGAGAAAGACCTTCAAAAGGCAAATGAAGATTTGAAAGTCCAGTAAGGCTCATATGTACTTGTGACATAATACAAAATATGCATTTGGTCTCTGCCCCAATTCCTAGCACAGAGCTCCTAAAACTCTTGTAATTTCCAGAGTGATAGGAGTGACAGGAGCATCTTTTTTTAATAATATTTGGTCTTTGTCCCTAGTTCCTGATGTAAGAGGTTCTAACACCCCTGGAATTTCTGGAGAAATAAGATGTTAATTTGTATGCTAATGAGTTGACTCTAGGTTGGGTGGGGGTGTAGGAGCTAGACAGCTTCAGGGTAAAGTTAGCTTACCAGAGGAACCAAGCATACGATTGGAGGGTTGGAACTATCAGCCTCATCCTCTGACCTCTGGGAAGAGGGGAGTTGGAGATTGAGTCCAATCACCAGCGGCCCCTGATTTAATCAGTCATGCCAGTGTAATGGAACCGCCATAAACACCCTAAACAATGTGATTCAGAGAGCTTCCAGGTTGGTGAACACATCCACGTGCCAGGAAGGCAAATGCCCAGAGAGAACGTGAAAGTATCGTGCCTCCTCCCACATACCTTGCCTTATGCATCTCTTTTATTTGGCTGCTCCTAGGGTTGTATTCTCCATAATAAACTTACCAGAGTAAGCAAAGTATTTCACTGAGTTATGGGAAGCACTATAGCAAATTTTTGAACCTGAGGAGAGAATTTTGGGAACCCCCAATTTATAGCTGGTCAGTCAGGAATACAGGAGACCTGAGACTTGTGATTGGCATCTGAAAAGGGGGCCAGTTTTATGGGGCTGATCCCTTAACTTGTGGGGCTTGTGCTAATTCCAGGTACTTAGTATCAGAATTGAGTTAAATGGTAAGATCCCTAGTTGGTGTCTGCAGAGAACTGAAGATGTACTCAGTTTGGAAAACCTACACGTTTTGGTGTCAGAAGTGTTAAGGGCATTGAAAAGTAGTTTTTCTTTTGATATTCTTACCAATTTGTGCAGAAATTGAGGTCCTGATGGACCCTTAATATTTGAGTAGCATTTTCAACTGTGTTTGTGTCAATGTGTCCTGGGTTTGGAGTTTACTCTTAAATAAATCTGGCTCCTAAGCAAATTAATGCAGGAACAGAAAACCAAATACCACATGTTCTCACTTATAAATGGAAGCTAAACTTTGAGTACACATGGGCACAAAGAAGAGAACAACAGACCTATTCTGTTGTTCCCTGAGACCTACCTGAGGGTGGAGGTTAGGAGGAGGAAGAGGACCAGAAAACTATCAGGTATGATGCCCATTAGCTGGGTGATTAAATAATCTGTACACCAAACCCCACGACACACAATTTACCCACATAATAAATCTGTACTTGTACCCCTGAACCTAAAATAAAAGTTGGAAAGAAAAATAAGTAAACAAACTGGAAATAGATAAATAAATCTGGCAAAGTTTTATAGTGTTTGTGGTAGATGAAAAGATTCTTGCACCCAGCAGCATCTGCCTGAATTTTCTCTGTAAGTTGCAAAGGCCCAATATTTAACACAGGTCACATTTTAGGATTAGAATTTTAATCCACTTTCAAGTTTATTCCTCAAGAAATAAAAGATCCAGAAAAGAGCTAACAGTAGGAAGCAGCCTACCTTTGTATCTTTTGCTAAGGCTCATGTATTTTGATAGTTAAAAGCAAAAGCAAGTGGGCTTGGTAACCGGTGGGAGGAGCGGCCAGGGAAGGTGCTCACAAAGTATGAATTGGTTAGCAAAGTCAGTTTAAAACGGGAAACCCACAGAGAATATAATTATAATAACGTGGATTGGTGCCTTTCTATCTCAACATTATTATAATAAACATTTAATTGGTACTTTTCTACTTACAAAAATATCATACACACATTACTGATACCTAATATCTAACAATTCTTCAGCACTTACAATGTACCAAGCACTATTTTAGGTGCTTACACTCATTTGCTTATTTAATCATTACTGACCCACAGGGCTATATTCCAGTGCCTCCTTAGCCTGCTATTTAAAACCATTCCTCACCTACCCACTTACTCTCCTCCACAGCACTTACCACTCTCTGACACACTATGTGTTTACTTCATTACCTGTCTGTGTCTCTCCACTAGAAAGTAAGCTCCCTGATGGTGAGAATTTGTTTTATACCCAGCAGTTAGAATAATGCCTGACATACAATAAAACAAATGGCTGGTCCTCAGTAAATACTTGATTAATGATGGAAAGTACTGTTATCCCCCATTTTATAGGTGAGGAAACAGACTCTGAGTGGTTAAGCAGCTTGCTCAGATTACAGCTAGGAAGGGGCAGAACTGTGATCCAAACCCAGACACTCCTGCTCTAGAGACACCCACAACCACAACTGTAGGCAGCCCAGGTGCACAGCATTGAGTCAAGAGCATTAACCAAGGTATTTAGCTTGTAGGAAGCAGAGGAAGGCCCTGAGAAGGAGGTGGTAGGTACTGAAGATTAACGTCAGCTCTGTGACACTTGTGCTTTAGTCTGATCCTGGCTAACGGTGCTGTTATCAGCCTCTAATGAATATAGTCACACAGAAACCAACAGATATTTCTGAAGTCTTTGTGTGTGTAAAGCACTGATGTAGGTGTTAAGAAAACTATCACAAAGTACAAAAAGAGACACTTGGCACTCAAGGAGCTTATAATTGTGGAAAGCACTAGCATATGAAAAATTAAATAGCAAAGTCAGCAGTATTAAGGGTACTGTAAAGTGGCATGTGGTTAACAACCAAACCAGTGGCCCAGGAAACCAGTGCTTCACCCTAAGGAGAGAGCAGTCAATGAAGTCTGGGTAGGCTGGGAAGTTTTGTGTGGTGTGGGGTGGCAGGGAGCAAAGCTTCCTTGGGACTGGCAGAGCCAGGAGGGCTGAAGAGGTCTAGGGGAAGGTGAACTGGGAGAGTGGGAAAGCAGGGAGGAAGAGAGCTCCTTGGCAGAAACTGCTGTGAGGCAAAGTACTGCAAAGGTGTGGGCAGGGACGTTGGGGGGTAAACAGAGCCAGTCAGCTGCAACCAGTCAAAGCCAGGTTGGAGAATGTCGTATGTAGTTTGTGCATGGATGTCACCTTGAGCTGGGAAGCAACTCAGAGACTGATCAGGAAGAAGAATAGGAGTAAAATTGGAAATGCTGCCAGAGATGACATGGAGGACCACAGGGAAGGCCAGAAAACCAAATGGCTAAGGGCATGGGCTATAGAGCCCAGCCTGACTTCCAGTTCCACCTCTGCCACTTCTGAACTGTATGAAAGGCCATGACACTCAACTTTCAGAGACTCATTTCCTCATCTGTAAATGAGAGAGAAAGAAAAAAATTGTCTCATGGCATATCTGTGAGGTTAATGCAATGAGATTATATGGTAACATGTAAAATACTTAGCACAGTGCTCAGTAAATGGTAGCTTCTAAAAACCATGGAGGTGACCCACTGGAAATGCTGGGTTCTCAGCCCTGAGAACCAGAAAGCAATGCCAGACCATAGTGCCTGCTGCCCCCGTGCTGTGGGCGAACCCCTACAGCCCCTGCTTTGATGCCCAGTGGCCCATTCTTTCCCTCATACTCGCAAGTGCCTGCTCACATACAAGGCTAAATCAAACTCCTGCAGAAACACAACAGGAAGCTGAAAAGATAACATAAAGCAGCAGCTGTTACCAAAACAGTGTTGGTTGAACAGGATGTAAGGGGACTAGGGAAACAGATGGCTGAGAAGCAGATATTGTGGAACCATCCAGGAAGGTATTGCCCTTCCAAGCTTAGGACAGAGAAGCTAGTTCTATTATTATAACTTTTTTGTTTTGTTTTGTTTTTTTAATGTACTGATTGCTTGTTTGCCCCTGAAGGCAGTTTCAGGACTTCAGCAAAATACAAGTTAGCACCTGTTTTTGTAAGTATAGCTAAGATAGGTTTAGTTTGGGGGTTTTGTTTGGTTCTATCTTCATTTTTGTTGCATTCCTGAATATCCTGTTTCTAGCCATGGTGGTTGTTTTGACATTGTCAATCAAGAACTCAGTGGGTAATAGCTTAAATGCCATCAATATTACCATCTGTTGCTTGTTTAAACAGTTTTAATTTCTTTTTTTTTCTTTTTTTGAGATGGAGTCTAGCTGTCTCGCCCAGGCTAGAGTACAGTGGCGTGATCTCAGCTCACTGCAACCTCTGTCTCCTGGGTTCAAGCGATTCTCCTGTCTCAGCCTCACAAGTAGATGGGATTACAAGTGCCTGCCACCACGCCCAGCTAATTTTTGTATTTTTAGTTGAGATGGGGTTTCCCTGTTTTGGCCAGGCTGATCTCAAACTGGATCTTGTGATCCGCCCGCCTTGGCCTCCCAAAGTGCTGGGATTACAAGCGTGAGCCACTGCACCTGGCCCAGAGTTTTAATTTCTAAAGGTTTCTGTGAATTACCAATGAAAGAAAAGCTAGAAATTGCAGCATACTTTCAAAATATTTTTTGGGGTATATGGTCATGAGAAAACATAAAACTGTATTCTCCTGTGAATTCCTGAGCAAAATTATCCTACAGTGATAGAATAAACTAGCCATAGGTGGGCTTGCAGTGCAGCTAATTTATATGATGTGCCTACTGTGCGCCAGGTATAGCACTAGATTCTGGGTATACAATGGTGAACAAGACAACATAGTCCTCACTCTCTTGGAATTTTCTAGTATAGTTTTCCAACTAGCAGTTGGCCTTTTGCATAGCCAGATGGTCTGCATACGCACCTCTTGTTCTTTGAGTAGTAATAATGTGTTTGTGAATGTTCCACTCACATTCTTCCCCAGCATCCTTGGTATGTAGAGTGTACTGTACACATGGCTGAGGGATTAGGGAAGGTGTGAATCAGATCCTGTAAACCCAGCACCCATGGCAGCACTCTTCCAACCTCCTAATCAGTGTAGACAAGTGTGGTTGCTACCTAATAAACCACTGTAAAATTACATTAGAACTCCTTATTATATTTTTTGGCTCAAACATGTTCTCCTATGTCTGTTGGTGTCTAGTACATCTCTATACAAATGTATATGGCCCTTTCCCATGTTTTATTTCATTTTCCCTTCAGAAGAAGCCTGTGCGGCAGAATGAATCAGGCAATGGTATCACACATGAATGAAAAGTGGCTTCCCTCCCCATTCTCCTGGGGAGGCCTGCTTCCCCACTTTGTGAAGCCCACTCCTCACAGCCTAATCTGCAGCTCCAGCTTTACCAAGTGAGGTTCATTTTATATTCAGCATTTGCTGATCGCCTGCTACGTGTGAGACTCTTTCCTCTGAACATGCTCCTAATTCCATTTGTTGAGTTATCAATTCCCAGGAATCCCAAGATCCCCAAATACAAAGACCCCACAGAGAAAGACTCAAGTTCACTACTGCAGACATCTCTGTTCTGAAGAGTAAATTTGAGTAAGAAAAGAAACAACTAATTATGTTTATGCTGAGAAATGTTTCTCTTCTTTCTCTCCCTCTTGATCTACTTATTTCTTATAGTTCCCTATCTCTGAGCTTCTCCCTGAGGCCTACAAAATATATCTTGCTGGAGTCCTGGGAGAGCACTGAAAAAATATAAAGTGATAATGAGAAGGCTCTAGGCCACCTGGGAGATGGTAAGTGCAGCCAAGAGGCCTGGTAGAACCTGAATGCCTGCCCAGGGATCTCAGGTGCGGTGAAATTGTTGCTCGGCTTGTTTCCTTTACCCAGTAAACTGTAGCTCAGTGGGGCAAGTTGTATATTGTGCTCTCCATGTAGCCCTAATGCAGTGTCTGGTGCTCCATAAATAGTTATTAAAAGTAAGAAAGAAGGCAGGCAGGTAAAGAGGAAGAAATGTGTGGAGGTGCACCTAAGCTTCTGAGGTTGACAGAAACCTAAAGTCTAGGTAAGAGCAGAGTTTGCACTTTTTCTTTTAAGACAGAGTCCCTGGGTTAGTTGAGGTGAAAGCCTTGTGGATAACTTGTTTGACACCTGGTTAGTGGGAGTCAAGGGGTGCATGCACCTCCTCCGCTGGCTGCCATGCAGGAGCTGTGTTCAGTCTCAGGGGCGTGATCAGCCTGGGGGCAGCTGTGTGGCTGTAACCCCAGCGGATGCCAGTGTAACAGCTGGTACACACACCACTGGTGACCCCCATATGGGCCCACAGGGCAGAAACACTGAAGGCCAGGCCTCGATCTCCCTGGGGGCTGCCTAGAGTTCCTTCACAATAGCAACAAAGGAACCTGTTTTTAATGGAAGCCTTAGGCAAGGGAGCAGCTCTGCTATGGTGGCTGTGGAGCCCAAGCCCATTGGAGATTTTGCAGGTAGTGGACATGAGTCCTGAAGAGCAGCTTTGGCACTCCAGGGACCACCAGGCCTTGCCTACCCAGAAGTCATAGCAGCCAACATAGACTTTAGCTTAGGAATACACTGCATGACCATCTCTGTGGGACCCCTTCACCCTCAACCATCCTGTGAGGGAAACATGACAGGGATACTACATTCTACAGATGTGGAAATTGAGGTTTAATAAGGCTAAATTACTTGCTTAAGGTCACACAACCAGTAGAGTGTCAGGGTTTGTACTCAGGGCATCTGGTCCCTTATCAATCACATCAGCAGAGGCATAGCAGCTGCAATGTTGAGAATAACCAGCAGAGGGCAGCCTCCACAAAGAGGCCATTTAACTGCCTTTGCAGGGATAAAAGCTAACATACCAGTATTGGGGCATGTGTCACCACACGCTCCCTGACAAGATACACTGAAAAGGATGCAACATCAATTCTATGATTTTCCTGTCATAAAAAGCTAACCTAAACCTAATCCTGAAATGCCAGATAAACTCAAAATCAGGGGCAGTCTACTAAGCAACTGGCTGGTACCCTTCAAAATTGCCAAGGTCCAAAAAGTCAAAGGCAGAACTGTTCCAGGGTAAAGGAGGGCCATGACAACTAAATGCAATAAATGTTTGATCTTTGGTTGGATGTTTGATCTTTGGTTTGCTTTTTTTTATAAAAAGCAGTAAAAAATGTAAAGAAATGTAAAGGACATTATTGGGACAAATGATGTAATCTGAATTTGGACTATAGTTTAGATGATAGTATTGTATCAATGTTAAGTATCCTAAAGTTGTAATCATAATATGTTTACATAAGCGAATGTCTTTGATATCAGAAATATTAAGGGGTAAAAGGGCATAATGTCTCCAACTAGCTTTAAAATAGTCAAGAAAGAACACAGAGATAGTGATAAGGCCACAAAGAAATGGAGCAAAATATAAGCAATAGGTGAATCTGGGCACAGGGCACATGGGAGTCCCTTAATACTGTATTTACAAGTTTTCTGTAACTTTTACATTATATCTACATTAAAAGTGAATGAGAGAGAGAGAAAGAGAAAAACTGTCCTGGGTTCTCCAAAGCTTTGGCCTTGTGGTAGCCACACCCAATTTGAGGCAGTGAAAGCTTTCTCAGTCTGGGGTGGGTGGTAGGTGGTGAGGAGAGGCCTCTTTTTAGTAAAGTGTGGCTTCAGCCCACTGTGGACCCTTGACCTTTGCACTGGACTGGCCAGAGTAACTTCACACAGAGCTTACCTGATAATAGATTTACCTGACCTAGGAGACGGCCTTTGCTCAAACATTTTGAGGGAGTGAATATAATTCACGCCTAATTCATGCCTATAGGTGGAGGAGGAACATGGACTTAGCTGAATGCAGAATGGAGCTCTGGGGGCTGGGGACACAGGGAGCATTCCAGGGCCTGTGAAATACGGTGAAGGAGGGTCATCTGGAGGAGGGGTGCAGGGTGGAACCACCACCTACAGCTTTGCTGGGGCAATCATTCCAAAAGGTAAGACTGCTAGAATCTAAATGAACAGGGGAAATAGTAACAGTAAAAAGACTGCTGTGAGAGCAGCCATGAAAAAGGAGATAGAGTAGAAAAAGCTGATGGGAATGAAGTGTTAGAACCACTTGGAGGACAATCAGAATTCTGATTCGTTTAGGCCTGGGATGGGGTGGAGAATTTATATTTCTAACAAACTACCTGGTGCTGTTGGTCTGGACCACACTGTGAGTTGCAGTAGTGTCGCAGATGATTGTGTCCAGCCCACCCTGGAGGAGTAATGCCTGTGAGGAACATGTGAGAGTCACAAAGAGGTCTAGGGTTGACCCTGGGGTACCTCTAGCTGGGCAGTAGGGATTAGGGACAGAAAACCTCATGAATGAAATGCCACTTAAACTGGGTTTCAGAGGAGATGGGGTAGAGGAGGGCCTTCTAGGGAAGCAAAGACCCAGAAAACAGTCAAATCCAGTATATCATTTGGGTTCCCTGGGGAAATGATGGGCAGAAAGGCAGTTGAGGGGCCTGAGTGCCAGGTCAGGAGTTTGGACCGTATTTGGCAGGTGGTGCAGAGGGTATGGTGGAGACATGACGAGAGGCAGGGCTTCTAAAAGATTGACCTGGTAGAGATATGAAGGACAGATAGGAGAGGGGGAGACTGAAGGTGGCAAAACTAGACAGGAGGTCCCAGCAGTGGGCTTCCTGGGAGGGAAGGGCCTGGAGAAAGGGGATGGCAAGTGTGCATAGAAAATAAGGGAGTTTAAGCATTCTAAGAGAGTAGGAAGTAGAGTTACACAAGGAATCCAGTTGTTCCATTAGACTTTTGGCCCTGAGTTACCACCAAAATTGATATGAAGCATTCAAGTCTTCAAAGATTTTTTTTAAAAAAACAGTCCATTAAATATATTTATAGGACATTTATTACGAAAATTAAGTGTGAGCTTTCATATGAACATCTTCAAAAGTCTCCTAGGCAGCAAGTGGGCAGATGGAGACAATGATATGCTGGGAAACACTTACCAGCAGGCTGGGAGTCAGGAGAGCCCTGATTTGTAGCGAATGTCAATTTCCAAGCTATAAAATTCTCCCATAATGGCCAATTTCAAGCTAACAACATGATGTCAACTAACTTGTAAAATTCCAAAAATGTAACAATTGGCTCTTGGGAGCCAGTATGAGCTGTTTCTAGCACACTCCAGAATGTAGAACAAATGACAGGAAGTGGTTGGAGCCACTGTATAAGTAGTGTATAAATTTATTTTCAGCATTGGTTTCTGAACCCAGAGAGCCAGGATTACCTGTGGAAGCAGCTCACAGGCCGGATGACTTTTGGCTCCAAGCACTGAAGCATCAGTTAACAACAGTTCTTCCCAAAGAAAGGAAAATGGCAGGTAGGTTGGATTTGTTCTAGAGCCACAAAGCCAGGAGGATTATTTTACATAATAGAGAAGCATAAAGGAAAAGGAAGAGTCTTAAACTAAGAGGAAAGAGACCTGGTGTTTGAATATATCTCTGTCTCTGATACTTAGCAGCTGTGTGCTTAACTGCTTTGAGCCTCATCCTGTCTTTAAAAGCAAGGACAATACTCATAGTGTACACAGCTCCATGCAAAGCCCAGAAGGCATTCCATACCAATCAGACTTCTTCACAACCCACTCTTTCTTCCCTGATACAGCATTCACCCCTCTTCACTTAGGTTTATGCTGGCCCAGACCCTGTAGCTACCCCATATAATAGAACCCATCCTCATGTCTGAGGGATGTCCCACACCTTTAGGGTAGATCTGGAAGTCACATTGGCCAATCTGCTTCAGAGAAGATGGCAAAGGGAGAGAAGCTGACTGTGTCCCCGTCAGCTTTCATGACTGTGCTTTGGTCCCTCACAAGCTGTACTTCCTGCCCTTGGATTCTAGTCTTTCTTTTTTCTGATAATTTTTTCTTTTGGCTTAAAATTGGGATTCTGTTACCTGCAACCCAAAGAGCCTGAGACACCCTAATTATCTCCCTTCAAAAGTTCTGGTAGAGACAAAAGTCACCCAGGAATCAGATTTGGGTTTTGACCTTGGACAAGTGACTTCACCTCTGTGGGTCTTGGTTTCTCATCTGTAAGATGAACCTATGAACCAAATGAATGTAAATGAATTTTAGCACCAGTGTACTACTCTGTTCTACATAGCTTTAGCCTAATGGGAGTATATTAGAGTTAAATGCCCACTCTATTCCCTTAGTCAGAATGAGTTGATTTGAATGACCAGAGAGCTTTGGACAGTATTCACATAGTGCTGAGTAACTCCCTAACCAGTCCTGTCTGGGCACAGGTGACAGCTTAGTTCGCCTGGTGTCTATAGAGGGTCTTGGAACTTGTGTAGGATTGTGAAAGGCTGCTGACAGTGGGTCTTGGCATGGAGAAGGATGATGCTGCAGGGATGTGAGGTTTTCAGGAACATTTTTGAAGCCATTAAAGTGTCCTAGGATTCCTGACCTGGCATCAGAGTATGCTGATGTGTCCCAGTTTCCTGTCTGAGACTTTGAGAGATGGATGGAAAGAGGTGAACATTTCATCAGTCATGACCACCTTTAGTATTCACCGTGGGAGATGCTTTCCCTGTGTTTAGGGAAAACTTAAGGGCTAATTGTCAAAAGTTTTTTTTTTTTTTTAATTGTAACAGTTAAAGAATAATTGCTGTGGAAGATGTATATATTTATAAACTGTAAAGAAGAAAGTGAAATATCTGTTAACCAAAGACTCAGAGATAATTTCTAGCAGCAATTTCATTTATATCCCTCTAAATCTTTCCATGCCATCAGGTTTTACACAGTCTTATAAACTGCTTATCTTAGAAATGTTTGGGAGAGTTAAAGACCTAATAAAGGTCTTTAATGATTTAAGTTCAAATAATACCAAAGACTTTATCATGAAAAACAGGAGTCACCTGCCCCACTACACCACCCCTTAGCTTTGATACACCAAAGCAAATTTTAAGCATCTTTGTTTTGAGTTTCTTTGGTGGTTACCTCCAACAGAAGATGCTATTTATTAATTTAGCGACTTTAGTGTTTTCTATTGACTTTCTACAGCCATAGAGGAGTCAGCTACTTCTATCCCACTCTTGTCTCCTCACCCATCCGTCTAAATATAGTTAAATCACTATTCTTAGATCTTTCTCCATGTCCTTCTCAACTTCAAAGAACACAATTAAACCCTCATTTCCTGTTCCATCAAATACAGATAGTATCTCTTTACTCTTCACTTTGTTAAAGGAGCGCTTGGCACCAGACCCTTTCCTCCCGCTTCTCTCTCTTCTACCTCTCAACTGCCTGTTATATACTTTTATACTTTGTTTTGAAATCATTTTTGAGTTGGTTATGTTTGTCTAATGTTAATTCTACAAGTCGAAGACCAGAAAATAATATTTATCTTATTTTGGCTGTGGAAATATAGTTTACAGCAGATAAAGTAGTGAACTAGGATTAAATTTCTTTATGGAACCAGTGTCTCGACCCAATAGAGAATATTTCTGGAACAAATTATCTTATTTTCTTTTGTTTTTAATCCCACCAATTTTCTTTATCTTATCCTCAAATCATATTTTCCATGCTTCAATCAAGCTATTTTTTAACTGATTCTACTTCTGTTCTTTCCAGTTCCCTTCCAAAGACAAAACAAAACTAAAAAACTCTGTAGTTCTCTATCTTTCTTCTCTTGGTATGTAACATGGTCGCCATACTGCAGTTTCTCTTCATTGCTCTCAATGTTCAGAGGCACGTTTTTCAAGTCCTCAACAGCTTCCTTTTTCTTAATTTATACATTCATTTTGCTGGAGTGTATTCTCAGGTAACTTTCTAGAAAATGCTGTACAGGAGGTATAATTCTGCTTTCATATCTGAAAATTCCTTTATTCAACTTTTCACTTAATAAATTGGCTGGGTATAAAACTGTAAGTCAATATTACTCAAAATAGAATCTGTTTTTTTCTGGAATCTGTTAGCATCTACTTTTTATTCTTGGTGTTCTGAAAGTTTTCAGTGGTGTATCTATGTGTGAATCTTTTTGATTCATTTGTTCTGGGCATTCAACGGGCCTATTGGGGCTCTGGAAACAATACCCAAAAATATGGCACTTTAACATGCTGAACTAATGAAGCCGACTCAAGATCTCTCTCTGATCTTCCCTACCTCCTTTTCTCTCTAATCCTCTTTCTGAATGTACAGAGAGGGACTCTCTCTGCAGTTTTTTCTTTTTTCTTCTCTCTTTTTTTTTTTTTGAGACGAAGTCTTGCTCTGTCACCTAGGCTGGAGTGCAGCAGTGCGATCTCAGGTCACTGCAACCTCTGCCTCCCCAAACCTCCCACCTCAGACCGCCACCCTCACCACAAGCAGCTGGGACTACAGGTCTGTACCACCACACCTGGCTAATTTTTGGATTTTTTTTAGAGACAGGGTTTTGCCATGTTGCCAAGGCTGACCTGGAACTCCTGGGGTCAAGCAATCCTTCTGCCTCTGGCTTCCAAAGTGTTGAGATTAAAGGTGTGAGCCACCATGCTGGGCCTGGAATTTTCTTAACTGACCCAGAAAACTTCTTTCCAAAAGAAGCGCAGTTGTCTTAAGACTCCTTCCCTAGGAATCTCACCAACTAACCAGGAAAAGATTAACCACTGGGGAGAAGAGACAGGGAGCCATCACCACACCCACACAGACTATTAGTTTATTCTTCTGAGAGTAGCAGGAAGAGACTACCTGGTTGACTTAATCTCATAATAAGACAACTTTTGGTCACGGTGGAGTTCTATCCCTAGCCTTCCGCCACCTCCCCCAGAACTCAGAGAAACTTTTTCCCAGGCCATTGTTGTTTGTGCTCATTCATTTCCCCTGAAAATCATTTACTCCCACACCCATCATTCTCCATCTCCCCTTCCTCTATGAAGAAGGATATAAAACCCTCATTGGGTTATTGGGTAATCATTCTCATGGGATTTCCCTGTGCTTAGGTATGTTAAATAATTTTTTCCCCCTCACTGATCCTTGTTCTGATGTTAAATAAATTTTGTGTGTCTTTTTCTCCAATTAATCCATCTTTTTTTCAGTTCATTTTCAGTGAACCTTCAGTGGATGGAGAGGAGGCTTTCCCCCACACCTACAGGCCATATCAATCAAAGACACATGGCCTTCTTCGTTTTAGAAAATTCTAGCCGGGCACAGTGGCTCATGCCTGTAATCCCAGCACTTTGGGAGGCTGAGACGGGTGGATCACAAGGTCAGGAGTTTGAGACCAGCCAACATGGTGAAACCCCATCTCTACTAAAATTACAAAAATTAGCTGGGCATGGTGGCAGGCGCCTGTAGTCCTAGCTACTCAGGAAGCTGAGGCAGGAGAATTGCTTGAACCAGGGAGGCGGAGGTTGCAGTGAGCTGAGATCACGCCACTATACTCCAGCCTGGGTGACAGAGTGAGACTTTGTCTCAAAAAAAAGAAAATTCTGCAACTTTTTTTTTCTTTCGAGATAAGGTCTCACCTTGTCACCCAGGCTGGAGTGCAGTGGCATGATCTCAGCTCACTGTAGCCTTGATCTCCTGGGCTTAAGCAATCCTCCCACCTCAGCCCCTCAAGTAGCTGGGACTACAGGTGTGCACCACCCTGCCAGCTAATTTTTGTAGAGACGGAGTTTTGCCATGTTGCCAAGGCTGTTCTTGAACTCCTGAGCTCAGATCTGCCCACCTTGGCCTCCCAAAGTGCTGGGATTACAGGTGTGAGCCGCCATGCACAGCCTTCTACTATTCTTTTAAAACTTCTGTTGAGGTTCAGAAAATGATAACCCAAAATATGATACTTTGACATGATGAGTGCTTTGAAGTAAAGAAAATTGAAAGGCCTAAAAAATAAGCTGCAGAATCAAGGTCTCTTTCTGACCTTCCTCCAGCCCCATCTTTCTGATCTTTCTGGAAGCACTGGGATGGGCTCTCTCTAGAAGTTTCTTTATCTTACTGAAAAAAAACGTCTGAAGGAAATGTAATTATCTGAAAACCCCCTCCTAGGAATCGCATCAAATAACCAGGGAAGATTAACCGCTAAAAGTTGTCAGCACACCCAGACAGAGTTTTCATCTGTTCTTCTGAGGGCAGTTCCAAGAGATTACCTAAGAAACTTTATCTGCATAAGATGACCTTTGTTCTTGCATAGTTTCACTCCTCACCTTCTATGTTAGTCCCTTCCAGCTTTCAAAGATAATCATTTATAAAATAATGTCTGCCTCGCAGGTTCATATATCACTCCCTTATGAAGAGAATATTTAAGCCTTAACCATCTGTCTTCTCTTTGAGTCTCGTATTTTGTGTATGACTCCTATGTTTATGCATATTAAATGAATTTCTATGTCTTTTTCTCATATTAATCTGTCCATGGTTAGATCATTCCAGCAAACTTTCAGAGTTGGTAGAAGGCAAAGTTTTTCCTCTT
This sequence comes from Cacajao melanocephalus, assembly GCA_963573385.1. Classification (NCBI taxonomy): domain Eukaryota; kingdom Metazoa; phylum Chordata; class Mammalia; order Primates; family Pitheciidae; genus Cacajao; species Cacajao melanocephalus. The sequence goes on along the minus strand of CAUYLG010010996.1, from coordinate 218,485 downwards.
CAACACTATGTTTCCTTTCTTTTGTTTTAATGTTTTTCTCTTTTTGGAATTCCTGTCATTTAGATCTCAAATCTTTATATCACCCCTTTAGACCTTTTGTCTTTTTTTTTTTTTTTTTAATCACATTTTACATTTCTTTTCAAATCTATACTTGGGAAATTTCTTCGACTTCATTACTTAACCTCATCATTATTTTGGAAACCATATTTTTAATTTCAAAAAGCTCTTGTTCTCTGATTGTTTCTTTTTCATAACATCCTCTTCTTGTTTTGTCACTGTGACATATTTTCCTTAGTTTTCTTTGAGATTTTTAGAAGTTGTTGTTCTTTTGTTCAATCCTTTTTTTTCCCCCCATGAATTATCTTTGTTTCCTCTAAAATTGTGTTTCTCTGTTGGTTTATTTTTCCTTTTTCCTATTGCAGACTTTCCTCTCATGTCTGTTTACTCTTGGCTTTTCATTTCTGTTTAAGACTGAGGCAATAAGGAGGCTAACAGAAAATCTTAAGAACATAGGGAGAGCTTGTCCACTGTCAGGGAGTGTTGATAATAAGTCATTCTTTTTGTTGAGAGTCCTTAAAGGCAGGAATGCAGAGGGCTTCCCTTTGGACTTCCAAGTCCCATATTGGCTTCCCTAGTTCTCCACAGGCAGTCTATACAGTCACTTCAGAGACACACTCTCAGTGTTTTACCTAGAGGAGGTGATTGACACCTGTCTATACAAGCACGGGTGTCAACTGTTGCACATATAGAACTTTAATGGGTTTCAGCCCCATTTTCCATTCCTGCTATCTAAGATCCTTTTCATTTCCAGACTAGGATCATCTCTCACCTTCTGTGGAGAGACCTTGAGCTCTTAGCTGCAGCTCACTCCACTCTGCTGTATTAGCCAATATTCATGCAGCTATTTCTATTTCCAAGAAATTTGTTGAAATCTCTGTCTGCTGAAAGCAGATTCCTATGTTCTTCTTTATTGTAGGCTTATGCCATTTTAATTCCTGAGCTAGAGGATTCCTGAACTTAAATTGCCATATGGTACTCTATAATATGGTTGTATGTTAAATTGTAGCAAATGTATAAACAATGTTATGATGAAGATCCTGATAGCTAAATCATTACACACATCCATGACTTTTTATTTAGAATAAATTGTGAGGAAAAAATTGCTGCATTAAAGTGGAAGCAGTTGTGTTTTAAAATAAATTAAACATGCATTTACCTTAGGGTCCAGAAATCCCAGTCACAGGTATAGACCCAAGATAAATGAAACATAATTCCACACAAAGACTTGTACACAAGTGTTCATAACAAGTTTATTCTATGCATGATGGCTAAAGACTGGAAACAACTCAAATGTTCATCAGCTGATGAATGGATAAACAAATTGTTAAACAGTCGTTCCTCGTTATTCACGGTTTTACTTTCTGCAGTTTCAGTTGCCTGCAGTCAACTTTGGTCCAAAAATATTAAGTGGAAAGTTCCAGAAATAAACAGTGTCCAAGTTTTAAATTGCATCCTGTTCTGAGTAGTATGATAAAATCTTAAGCTGGCCGACTCTGTCCTGCCCAGGATGTGAATAATTTCTTCGTCCAGCGCATGCACACTACATACACTGACTGTCTGTTAGTCACTTAATAGCCATCTTGGTTATCAGATTGGCCCTCACAGTATCACAATATTTGTGTTCAAGGAATCCCTATTTTACTTAATAACTGCCCTTAGTGATAATGGCATATTGTTATAATTGTTCTCTTTTATTGTAGTTATTGTTGTTAATATCTTACTGTGCCTAGTTTGTAAATTAAACTTTATCATAGGTATGTATAATACCTATCTCAGAAGAAGAAAAATTTGAATTTTAGAAGAGGTCCAAAATGGCTGTAGATTAGGCATATGGGTAATAGAAGATAGGCCTACGAATTAAAGCTGAACTCTCACCTGTGAGGCTGGAGTTTGCCAAAATTAAAAACAAAAAAATTTTAAATGTATTTGAAATAGCGATGGGGTCTCACTATATTGTCCAGGCTGGTCTCAAACTCCTGGCCTTAAGCCATCCTCCCACCTCAGCCTCCCAAAGTGCTGGCATTACAGGCATGAGCTGCCATGCCCAGCCTTCAGATATTTCACTGACATGTACTTATGGCCACCTTGCCTATCAGATGCTAAGCACAGAGGCAGGATAAGATCAATCATCCCTCTCCAGAACCTAAGATGCCTACGTATCCATTAAACCTTTACCCTATATACATCAATAGCATATTATAAGAATGACATCTTTGCTTCACTGCTCCCTCTTTTCATTTCCTATGTTGCAAAACATAAATACTGTGCCTCCAGAACACATTTGGGGATGCCTTTTCCGTGTGCCCTGAGTTTGTGTTTCCAAGCTATAGTCCTTAAACTTGGCTCACCGTAACATTAACTTTGATTTTTTTAAAGTCCATAGTGTCTGTTATTTCAACTTTTGCGTCCACAGATGGCATAGTTGGCAGGATTCTAGCAGAATCCATGGACACCCAAGGACTCATTCTCTGGGACTCAGCACTTAGTGCCAGAATGAACCCATTGTGTTTGGACTGACTCTGGAGGAACCACTGAGTATACAGGGTGAGTTGCCTGGAATCTGAACGTCTCTCTTTTTTTGGTAGAGGTCTATTTCACTTTATTCTGAGATATTTCCAGAATCACTAAAAGGAGTAGTAAATCCTGGGTTTGCTAAATTCTTCCTGTGCTTGTTGTTATTATTATTCTAAATTGCTAGAAAGGAAGAAAGGAAAAAGTTAGGTCAACTAAGCATTGCTGCAGGTTAGAGTGGTAGTTTATTTGATCACCTGAGTGTTTTCAAAACTTTTTTGTCTGGTCCAACCCTTTACATTCTTTATGTGAACAACTGAGACAAAATTGCTCTTAAGATATGGGCCACTTGCTTCCTCCAGCCTGAATCTCGGGTATTGTTAGGTGACTAAAAATCTTGTGGAGGTATTGCAGGAGATCCCTCATGATATGTAGTAGTCCCAAAGGGCTTCACTATCAACAGAAGAACACTTAAATTGCAATAGATCCTCCAGGGGATGCTCATAAAGGTTAGTCATCTTGTGTTTGAAGCACCTCACTGCTTCAGCAGGTGCACATCTCCCAAGTTGGAGAGGATTAACTCCAGGGTAAGAGCCTGAGGAGTGAAGTTCATAAGCAGCACATTTTTGACCCTGAACACGATTAGTTTGTTGCAGACAAGGGAGAAGGGGGGAGTCTCTTTATGTGGACAACTGGAAGAAGCTGGCTCAAAAATTAAACAAAATGAATGGGATAGTTATTTCCAGGGGTATTTAGAAACTTCTAAAAAAGGGAATGATAAAATTGCTTTCCATTCAAGAGGTGAGCCGCAAGATCTTGGAAACCGTTTCTCTACTGTAAAAATTGTCTGAAGTTTCCACTGTGTCACCTCCTCCTCTGACCATTCTTCTGATCCTCTAGAACTCTCTTATTCTTTGCTTTCAAAACTGCTGGCCACTCCCTCTTCTAACACCCACAGAAGTTTTGACACCATGTGTTAAAGAAAAGCCTAACCCACAGGGCCCGTACTTCCTGGACCAAGGCAGAACTTAGAGCTCTTACTAAGGAATTTCCAGATCCCACCCAGAATGCCATTGGTTTTACTAAGGAGTTTAGTCTAGCTGTAAGAAATTATGAATCTTGGCCATTTAGCTCTGTGTCAGTTGGTTCACATGTTAGTATCTGAAAGAAAAGCAAGGGAATGGGTGTCAAAGACTGACTGGAAAGATCCACTATACAATTTTCTTTTTTTTTTTTTCCTTTTAAAGTTGAGATCTCACTTGCTGCCCAGGCTGGAGTGCAGTGGTGTGATTATAACTCACCACAGTCTTGAACTCCTGGGTTCAAATGGTCCTCCTACCTTAGCCTCTTGAGTACCTGGGACTACAGGCACACACACCAGGCATGCACACCTGGCTAGCTTTTTAAAATTTTAAACATTTTTTGTAGCGATGAGGTCCTACTATGTTGCCTAGGCTGGTCTCTAATTCTTAGCCTCAAGTGATTCTCCTGCATTCACCTCCCAAGTCACTGGGATTACAGGCATGAGCCACCATACCCGGCCAGAGAAACTATCTTCATAAATGAACAGCTGCAGACCAACCAAAAGCTTGAGAACTGGCAAACCATTTAGCCTAAGCAATTCCCCCGATATTTCCTAAGACCACTGACTGGTCTAAAGTCTGGCAATGTAAACAAAAGCCAAACAAGATCGAGCTGGACTACTTTGAAAGATTTAAAAATGTTATTAGACAATATTTGGGAATGAATGAAGAAAGTCTAAGGAATCATCCAAATGATTCTATTTTAAATTTACCTTCATTAAAGGATTGGATGAGCCATTGGCCAAGGTGGTCAAAATACATCAAATAAATTGGGATCCTAGGCTGAGGTGGGCGGATCACGAGGTCAAGAGATCAAGACCATCCTGGCCAACATGGTGAAACCCTGTCTCTACTAAAAATACAAAAATTAGCTGGGCTTGCTGGCGTGCGCCTGTAGTCCCAGCTACTCAGGAAGCTGAGGCAGGAGAATTGATTGAACCCGGGAGGCAGAGGTTGCAGTGAGCCGAGATTGCGCCACTGCACTCCAGCCTGGTGCCTGGCGACAGAGCGAGACTCTGTCTCAAAAAAATAAATAAATAAGTAAATAAAAATAAATTGGGATTCTGTGAAACTTGCTGATAAGTTGGCCAGTTATATAGAAGAAAAACAACGCAGCCACTAAAATCATGAATTTACAGATTCAACAACTTGCTGCTCAATTTACCTGATCTAAACAGAGGCCTTGCTTTCAAAAGAAGACTCAGAAACATCTAAAGATGTTTGTTGTTATTGCAAGAAAACAGGACATCTAAAGAAAAACTGCAGAATACTGAAATGGTACAAAAACAAAAGAAAGAAAAGGAAAAGAGGAATAGGGACTCCGAGGGAATCAAGAGGGCTTTCCCCCTTCTTTTGCAATACTTTGTGGGAAGTGGAGCTATGGATATATAAATGGAGAACAAACTAAAATATAGTTGACATGGGAGCTACCCTTCCTGTTCTCAACCCTATGTTTTTAAAGAATGTTCTTCCTCAGAGTAATGAAACAGTTAAAATGGTAGGGATATCTACTCAACCAGTGACTGTATACGAATCAGAACCTTTGCCTTTCCAACAGAGAAATTTAGATGGACATCTTGTTTTCTGTTGGAGCCTTCCACAGCAATATATCTTACAGGAGGAGATTTTTTTGGAACTTTATAATGCTCATGTTTCCTTTTCAAAAATAAGAAAAATGTTTTTAAAAAATAACTGAAAGAAGATTGACTCAAAATGATAAATCAGAAAATTCAGAACAGATAATCATCCAAATTCAGTCATCAAGTATTAAGACAAAAAAAGAACTTGAGGCTTTATTTTTTATTTATTTATTTATTTTGAGACAGAGTCTCACTCTGTCGCCCAGGCTGGAGTGCACTGGTCTGATCTCAGCTCACTGCAATCTCTCCCTCTCGGGTTTAAGCAATTGTCCTCCCTTAGCCTCCCAAGTACCTGGGATTACGGGCACAGACCATCAAGCCCAGCTAATTCTTTTGTATTTTTAGTAGAGACAGGATTTTACCATGTTGGCCAGGCCGGTTTCGAACTCCTGACCTCAAGGGATCCACCCCCTCTTGGCCTCCCAAATTGCTAGGATTACAGGTGTGAGCCACTGCACCTGGCCAACTTGATCCTTCATTAAGCCAAATCTCTAATTATTTAATGTCTGAATCAGCCACCAATGTCATAAAAATTTTAACAGCACCCCATATGGATATGAATGGATCCAAAGAAATCACTTCCAAATATTAAACAATAGCCATCAAAACAGGAAGCTATAATAGGAATAAAATCAATAATCAAATATTTTATTGATAAAGGATTGATTATCTCTTCCACCAGTCCTGTAATACTCTCATCCTCCCAGTATGAAAGCCTAATGGGAAAGGATGGAGATTTGTACAAGATTGGAGAACCATTAACAAGACTGTGATTCCCCATCTTTCAGTAGCCCCAAATCCCCACACATTTCTTTATTTAATATACCAGTAAGCAGTGAATTTCACTAACTGACTTATGCAGTGCTTTTTGTTTTTTAGCATACCAGTAAATCCTAACAGTCAATATTTGTTTGCCTTTACCTGGGACAACTGTCAATATACCTGGACTGTTATGCCTCAAGGTTATGCTGAAAGCCCAACTTATTTTTCAAAATATTAAGGGCTGAGATGGCTGAGCTAAATTTTGAGGAAAATTCCACTCTACTTCAGTATGTGGATGATCTCTTATTATGCTTTTCCATTCTACATGATTGTAAAATGACACCATGTAGTTGCTGGAACAATTAGCTAAAACAAGCCATAAGTTATCTAAAGAAAAACCCCAGTTTTCCTTAACAGAAATAAAACATTTGGGACATTTAATTTCTAAGGGGGAAATACATATAAATCCAGATCAAGTAACTGGAATTCTTGCATACCCAACTCCAAAGACTGAAAGACAGCTTAGGAGTGTTTTAGGCTTAGCTGGCTGCTGTTACAGTTGGATACCCAATTTTTCTCTCATGAAACAGCCTTCATAGGTATTGAAAGATCAACCTGACCCCATACATTGTATATCATAAGAACAAATAACTATTCAATAAATAAAGGAAAATCTTACAAAAGCCCTGCTTTGAGCCATCCAAATTATCAGCTACCATTTTTCCTATTTGTTTATGGAAGCTGTGGCATCATCCTGGGTTTCCAACCCCAAAACACAGAGGAAAATACAGACTTATTGGCTATTACAGTCAGCAATAGACTCTATAGCTCAGGGGCTTCCCTTGTTGGAGGGCCATTTCGGGCATTATCATATGTCTCAAGGCTACTCAAGAAACTGTAATGGAGGCTCCCTTGACTATATATGTACTTCATTCTGCAGAAGCTTTTTTGAATTCACATCATACACAACATTTTTCTGTCAACTGATTGGCTTTATTACAATGTATTTTCACCCTCTGCTCCACACATTACCCTCTCTCACTGTAATACTCTTGATCTCACAAGTTACTTCTTGAAGCAGCTGAGGAGATACCTCATGACTTTATAGAACAGCATACACTCTGTATGCTGTATTGTTCTATTGCTAATAGAACAGCTTTTGATGCACAGTCAGAATTTACAGGAGAGAGCACTGCAAAATGCTGATGTTACCTGGTTCACAGATGGATCATATCTAAAGGATAAATTTGAAAAACACCAAACAGGCTGTCATTGTGTCTCATGTAGACATCGTAGAGAGAAATTTCTTGCCTAAAGTAAAATCAGCACAGTTGGCTGGATTAATAGTACTTACCACAGCTTGTCTAACTGGCCAAAAATCAAGTAACTAATATTTATACTGACAGCCATTACACTTTTGGTGCAGCTCATGTCTTTGGAATGTTATAGAAACAGCGAGGCTATTTAACCTCCTCAGGACATCCTATTAAACATGGCTCTCAAGTTTCTGATCTTCTGGAAGCCATCCAATTATCAAAAAAAAAAAAAAAGAAAGAAAAAAAAATTGGCTATTGTTAAGAGTCCTGGACATTCCAAACACGACTCCCTGCAGTAAAGGAAATCATTTTGCTGATGCTGAGCAAAAAAAGACTGCCTAAAGCTAATATCAAATGAGACTGTAGAGATGGCCATGTTTAAAGTGAAGGAGCTCAAGAAAAGGCTCCAAAGAAGAAAAAGCAAATATGACTAACTAAGGGAGAATGCTTTTCCCCCGACTTGCAAAACATAATATGGACCCAGTGACAGAAAAGCAAATCCCTATTTTGCCTTTGGGATACCAGTTTCCTATATTACAACATGTCCATGAGTTCATTCACTGGGGACCTGAGAAAATTGCATGGGGAAAACGCTATTACTGGAAACCCTCACCTACAGTAGTTCATAAAGTTTATGCTAAATGTCCAATTTGTCCTATATATAATCCAGGAAAGCCTCTTCTGAATCTCAAGGGCATTTCCCTTTGCCCACCGGACCTTTCAATATTTGACAAATGGATTTTATCTACTTATCTCCAGCTCAGGGTTACAAATATGTATTGATTATAATTTATATGTTCTCTCATTGGGTTGAAGAATTTCCTTGAGAAAAAGCCACAGTTAAGCAGTAGGAAAATGTCTGATGGAACGGATAATTTCCTTTTGAGGAATTCTTTCCAAATTACATAGTGATGGCGAACTCATTTCAGTGAATAGATAATTCACTCAATTTGTATAATGTGGCCTATTTTCTAATATTTTCATTGTATATACCATCCCCAGTCTTCTAATTGGTGGAATGAACATATCAAAAATAAAACCCAGCTGGAAAATTATTGAAAGCTTTTCCTATTACTTGGCCCAAGGCTCTTCCATTGGCTTTGCCTAACCTAAGAGCAGCTCCTTCTGGAATAGTACATCAGTTATCGCATGAGATAATTACAGGTTGACCTATGAAAGTGAATGGCAGTTTATATGAACCAACTTTATTGAAAGGAGATATACTCCATTATTGACAAGGCTTAACTAAACTTCTTTCCAAAAAACTAAATTGTAAAAAGAGCCTTAAATGCAATAGAGGCAGGACTTAGGACATTAAGACAAGTTGAGAATGTATTTAATGAAAAAAGACATTTACAAGAAAAGTTGATACTTACCAAACTAAGTAGAATAAAAAGAAAACTTCTTTCAGAAGGAAAGTGAGGGTTGAGAAGCTGCATGGAAAGATAATGATGATATTGCTAAATGGATAAATCAAACTGCCCAGCTAACGAGGGACTGTGCCAAAGCCCAACAATCAGAAAAAGCATGGGTTCAAACTCAACAAGGTTATTGACCATGCAATCCAAATGGAAGCAGAAATGACCTCTAAAACATGGCCAATAATTTAGGATGCAGAAGCACAAGGTATACATTTATGGAAAACACATGGGCCCTCTTCTTCCTGGAAAATTACTACCAGGGTACATAGCCTGTACTCTTACAGCTTCAGCAACCCGCATATACAGTAACCAGAAATATAATGCAGTACAGCTAGTAGAAATAGGGATCATTTTAAATAATACCCTTGTTTTCCCAATGGGCAGTTGATGGGACCTTACTAAATAATAATATTTGGAATCTGATTTCAGTTTTAGATTGTAAATGAATTCAGGAAGAATAGTACTGTCCCCAAAACATCTGGAATCCTGAAATCATGGAAACATGGTTCCTAATTTCTACCTCTATTCAAAATAATATATAGGAAAGGGACATTTTTGTTTAGAAGTGAAGACAAATAAGACTGTAAGTGTTTTAGATCTTACTTGAAAGCAGACAGTATTTGATTTAAATTATACTGCCATTTAGTGCGCTACTGGATTCATAGGAAAGCTAGCTTTAGATATAATAATGAGGACACTGATAATCAAATATTTTGGGAATTGGAACTCAACCCTATTCAAGTTACACTCCCAGCAGAAAATGAATGGTAAGTTAAGTAATTAGATATTATAAATCATGAGTTAATTACAGTTCTGGATAAATACACTCAAATATACCAAAAAGTGCATATAAAAGCAAAGGGAGAAGGATGATTATTCAATTAAGCACAAACTATCAAAATGTATGTTCCGAGTTCTTTTCTATATGTTATGTCTTTTCTTCATTGTCTTTAGCTAAATGAACCTCTCAGTTGTTCACTGTATTGTTTATTATTTTTCTAATATTTCTGTTACAAATGTTATAAATGCTACAGAAACTGCAAACGTCATAGAAAGAGTAGAATTCCAGCTAAAATTACATTACTTCATCAATTTGAACTAACAACCATAGAATGTAAGTAAAGGCAGTCTTCTATGGCCCATTTTGTTCAACACACATTCTCCTCTACTCTGACCAGGTGGGGAAGGGCTTCACATTAACTTTTGTTTAGCCCTAAAGTCCCAAGGCTTAGAAAAGACATCAAGCTGGATATTCCTCCACCTGACTCCTCAAGGCCCCTACCACTATGACTGACCATGCAATGCATCGTTGCCTCTGAAGAATCTCTCTTAAGGAAGTAATCCTAATTATAATCCTGATCTCGTTTCTCCCTATGCTAATGAGAATACATTAGCATAAAACTAGGGGCTTTGGCATTCCAGAAGGAAAAATAGGAGCCTCTGCATCTTCACTGGAAAACCAGATGATAGCACTTCATGTAGGGGTGAACAATAGCATAAGGACGTTACAGAATTCTGATTTGATCCCATATGTTCTCTCATTCTAAACAAACAAGACCTGTTCTATTCAAATTTCTTTTTTTTAAAAAAAAAAAAAAGATGGAGTCTCACTCTGTTGCCCAGGCTGAAGTACAGTGATGCGATCTCTGCTCACTGTAACCTCAAGTGACTTTCCTGCCTCGGCCTCCTGAGTAGCTAGTATTATAGGCATGTGCCACTACACCTGGCTAATTTTTATATTTTGGGTAGAGATGGGGTTTCATCATGTTGGTCAGGCTGATCTTGAACTTCTGACCTCGTGATCCACCTGCCTTGGTCTCCCAAAGTGCTGAGATTACAGGCATGAGCCAGGTGCCTGGCCAAATATCTTATTATTTGGTCTTCAAAGCCCTCCTTTGCAGGATTCTGACCAAAAGTGAGGAATTGTCAGCAAAAGTAAAATTTGAAAGGAAAAAAATCTGTAAGAGGCCCAATGTAGGTTTGACATACAGGTAGTAGAAACTAGGCCTATGAGCTAAACTGAACTCTCACCTGTGAGGCTGCAGTTTGTCAAATATTTCATTGACATGTACTGATTGCAACCTTGCCTATCAGATGAAACATGAAGGCAGTACAGGATCAATCATCCCTCTCCAAATCCTAAGACACCTATGTACTCGTTAAACTTTTACTCTGTATCCATCAGTTACATGTTTGTTTTGTCTTGTGTATAATGTCACTAAGCATCAATCAGAATAGTCAGAATATCTTCTTTCAGAGATACAATTTGTAATATATGTATATATACATGATACTTAATATACAATATGTAAATATATGTAAGATATATTTGCAAACGATGGCTTCACTGCCCCGTCTCTCATTTTCTATGACACAAAATGTGTAAATACTGTGCCTCATGTAACACACTTTAGGATGCATTCTCAGCTTGTGCTGTCTGTATTTGTGGGCTATAGTCCTTGAACTTGGCTTAGAATAAAATTAACTTTGGTTTTTAAAGTCTATGGTGGCTGCTATTTTAACGTTTTGAGTCAACACCTGTGGTATATATAGTATATATGGTGGAAAACATACTATATATAGGTCTTAATACTGTCCTCAGTTTCAGGCATCCACTGGGGAGCTTGCAATGCTTTCCCCCATGGGTAAGGGAGGACTACTGTATGTTTAGACAATAGAATGCTGTTCATAAGTAAAAGAGAACAAATTATTGGTACCATAACAACATGAATGAATCTCAGAAATGTGTTGAAAGAAGCTAGACACTAAAATGACCATAACGTATAGTTCTAATTTATATGAAATCTAAAGTAGGCAAAAATAATCTATAGTGACAAAAAGCAGTTTATTGGTTATCTGGGGCAGGGATGAGAGGCCAAGAAATCTTTTGGAGGTGATGTAAATGTTCTATATCCTGATTGAAATGGTGTTTATAGTGGTATATTTGTCAAAACTCATCAAAGTAAATAGGTACATTTTTGTATGTAAATTATATCTCCATAAAGATAGAAATATTATGGAGAATAATATTACATTTGTATTTTAAAATAATCTTTACAGTGTTTTCTTATTATATTTCTTATTACAGATTTTCTTAATACATTGTCACCAAAAAAATAAAAGAGAAATTTCAAAGAAATTTATTTTAGAAAATGAAATTTTATCATAATCTCACACTGCTCTCCACTCCCACACCACCCCAAGTTACAGACTCAATGATTAGTTTTGTGTTTGTTCTTCCAGATTATCTAATAAATATACTAATACGTATCTATGCATACAATTTTTGTGGATGTGAAATATTACTATATACATACTCTTGCAACTTGATTGTAACATTTTTAAGGTTTTTGGCTCCTACAAAAGGCCATTGCTTTCCCTCATAGGGAGGGCCTAGCAAAAAAACCCTTCATATCATAGGTCTTTACATGTTAAATTCAGTGTTTTTCTTTGCTGATAAGCATTTCCTCTTGCACCAAAAGACAATATTTTAATAGGTTGGGTGTGGTGGCTGGTGCCTGTAATCCCAACATTTTGGGAGGCTGAGGAGGGAGGATTGCTTGAGGCCACGAGTTAGAGACCAGCCTGGCCAGGAATTATGCACATTTTTTTAAATTAGCTGGCTGCTAATTTTTAGTAGTCCCAGCTACTTGAGAGGCTGAGACAGGAAAATTGCTTGAGCCCAGAAGTTAGAGGTTATAGTGAGCTAGGATCATGCCACTGCACTCTAGCCTGAGTGACAGTGAGATACTTTCTCAAAAAAGAGAGGAGATAAAGGAGGAAAAATAAAGGAGGGGAGGAAGGGAGGGAATATTTTAACAACGTTTGCTGGTATTATTTTTTACTAAAATCACACATTCTCTAACTTTTAGCCTAAGTTCTTGTAGCCTAAATTCTTTCTAGTACTGAAAGGAAAGCAGGTCTCAGTGGGACTCTGGGTGGTAATTGGGACTGAACAGTGACTTGGTGTGGATTAAGGCTGCCCAAAGAGCGGCCAAAAAATGAGGCTATAGGAAGATTTGAGCAGTGAGTGGCAATGGTCTATCTCTGCCAGCTGGAAGAGGCTCTGGTTCCCACAGTCATCTCAGATTAACAGCAGATTTCTCAGCAGAAACCTTGCAAACCAGAAGGGATTGGGGTGCTATCTTTAGCCTCCTTAAACAAAATAATTGTCAGCCAAGAATTTTGTATCCAGCAAAACTAAGCTTCATAAATGAAGGAGAGATAAAGTCTTTTTCAGACACAAGTGCTGAGAAAATTTGCCACTATCAAACCACTACAAGAAATGCTAAAAGGAATTCTAAGTCTTGGAACAAAACCTCAAAATACACCAAAATAGAATCTCCTTAAAGCATAAATCTCACAGGGCCTAAGAAACAGTAACACAATGAAAAATAACAGGGTATTTAGGTACTAACTAACATGATGAATAGAATAGTACCTCACATCTCAATACAAATGTTGAATATGAAAGTTCTAAAAGCTCCACTTAAAAGATACGGAATGGCAGAATGGGTAAAAATCCACCAACCAAGTATATACTGACTTCAAGAGACCTAACACATAGGGACTCACATAAACCTTAGGTAAAGAGGTGGAAAAAGACATTCCACACAAATGGAAACCAAGAGCAAGCAGGAGTAGCTATTCTTATATCAGACAAAAGAGACTTTAAAGCAACAACAGTAAAAAAAGACAAAAAAGGATATTATATAATAATTTAAAAATTAGTCCGAAAGGAAGACATTACAATCGTAAATATATATGCACCTAACACTGGAGCTCCGAAATTCATAAAACAATTACTACTAGACCTAAGAAAATGAGATAGACGGCAACACAATAATAGTGGGGGACTTCAGTACTCCACTGACAGCACTGGACAGGTCATCAAGACAGAAAGCCAACAAAGGAATGATGGACTTAAACTCTATCCTACAACAAATGGACTTAACAGATATTTACAGAACATTCTACCCAACAATGGCAGAATATACATTCTTTTCATCAGCACTTGGAACATTCTCCAAGATAGACCATATAATAGGCCACAAAACAAGTCTCAATAAATTTAAGAAAACTGAAATCATATCAAGTATCTTCTCAGACCACAGTGGAATAAAACTGGAAATAAACTTGAAAAGGAACTCTCAAAACAATACAAATACATGGAAATTAAATAATCTGCCCTTGAATAATGTTTGGGTTAACAATGAAATCAAGATGGAAATTAAAAAATCCTTTGAGCTGAATATTAGGACAGAACTTAGCAAAACCTTTGGGATACAGCAAAAGCAGTGCTAAGAGGAAAGTTCATAGCATTAAATGCCTACATCAAAAAGTCTGAAAGAGTACAAGCAGACAACCCAGTGTCACACCTTAAGGAACTAGAGAAACAGGAACAAACCAAACCCAAACCCAGCAGAATAAAAGAAATAACAAAGATCAGAGCAGAACTAAATGATAATTCCTCTTAAGTTTTCACCCACCATCTGTCTCAGATGCCCCCTTTCCTCCATTCCTTCAAGCTTAACACCAAGCACACTATATCCAGTCATTGAGGACACAGGGCCTCTGTCACCTGAGAAATGAAACTGTGCTTCCTCATCAGACAAGACATGGATGGCTTAAATGTTAAACTATGAGCATTTCTTTAAGAAATAAACTGCAGGAAAAAAAATATCTTGAAGGGCTGCATGGAAGATGTGTGAAGTATAGATCTCTAAACTTAGAAACAATCAGTAATTCTTAGGTGCAAAAGAATCATCTGGAAAGTGACTGAAAAATGCAGCTTCTCAGGCCCCATTCTAAGGCAGTTGGCTGCAGGGGACAGTGTGAGAATCACAGTTAGAGGAACACCGGCCCAGATGATCAACTAAAATGCTCAGTCTTCACACGTAAAAAGGGTTTGGAGCAATGCTACGCTCAGTTATGAAAAGGTTACCACGCTTTCCTCAGCCTAATGCTGGGTTCAAATTAAGCTTCAGATTGTTCATTTCCACCTGTTATTTGTCTCAGTGAGTTCTTTCTCGGCCTTGGAAACCTGGAAGGAAAACACCTTTTCCTTTTACCTTAAAAATTTTGGTTTCTGTGCTTTTAGAGATTCTGAATTGATCTTGGGCCATTCTTTGCCCTTTCAGGAGTGTCTCTGGCTACAAATTCAACATTTGATCCTGTTCCTCTTATCTATTTCTGTATAAAAAGTTACTCCAAGGCTTAGTGACTTAAAACAGTGACATTCATTTATTTTGATGATGAATCTGTAATTTAGGCAAGACTGAGCAGGAATGGCTTTGTCTCTGCTCTCCATGGTCTTAGCTGGGGCTGCTTAAATGGCAGCAGGAGGACCCACTTTGAAGATAGTTCACTCACATAGCTGGCCAGTTAGAACTAGCTGTTGGCTAAGAGCCCAGCTGAGTGTGTGAGCTGGATGCTTTCGTTCCTCTCGACATGGGCCTCTCTACTTCACAGGGAGCTTGGGCTCCCTCATAGTATGGAGGCTGGGCTATAGGTGTGAGCATCCCCAGGGAGCAAGGCAGAAATGCATGGCACTTTTATGACTTACTAGCTTTAGAAGTCACATCGTATAATTTCCACCATACTACTGCTTCAGGAATTCATAAAGTCCCACTCAGATTCAGGGGAGGAAAAGTAATCCCCACCATTTGATGGAAAGAGTGTCATGGTTACCTTATAAAAATAGCATGGGGATGGGAGGTGTTATTGCAGCCATCTTTGGAAAGTACAGTCGTCACCAGACCCTGACCTATTTTGTATTATGTCTATGGGTTTTTCTTAAAAGCATTAGTGATGCATATTCACTAATTATTGTTAGTTGTATTCCATCTCATTTTATCCTCTTCACAATCCTGTGATGTAGCTAGATCTTTTTGTATACATACAACTGTGGTTCATAGACATGTTTGGTATAGCTAGCACATTGTTTTAAAAATTGTGAATTCTTACATAAGTATTTGAATTTCTGGCTTCTCTTCACAATCATAAGATTGGATAAATCTAGGCCAAGCTTTCCTCCTAATAGCAGTGAGCTGGAGCTGAGTAATGGTGGCTCGCTTAGTAAAAGCCTATCTTCTCTGTTTGCCGCAGTTCCCACCACTCCCTGTTACCACTTAACTCATTACATTTTATGTCTCACAAGCATTTGACTTTGAGTTTTTCTGCCTTAGAAAAAATAGGCCCAGATTCTACTATGGAAAATTTTAATAGCCATACCCTTAATTTGGAGTTTCTGAAGTACTTGCTATAGAAAGCTACATTTTGGGGTTTCTGTTTTAATCCTCTCTCTTTTGGGGAAACTGTAAGGTTGCTGTTTTTTGTTTGAAGGGCACCTTCAGCTGTCCACTGACTGAAATGAATGATATGCCCTGAATCCCAGAATGGCCCAGCTGCTCAGTTCTAGCCCTTCCCTTCCAGGCTGGCCCTTTTGGAAATCCCCAAGATGGAGCAGAACTCTCCTTAATCCCTTGAATTTGCTTTTTTCACTGCCTGATCAACACTGAATCCATATACCTTGGAATTCTGAACAGGAGTAAGGGCAGCTTATACAGGGAGCACCAATATCAGTTTTCTAACACCACCATCTCGCCTAGAGCCAAGTCTGCACACAAAGACCTCCTCTCTGCAAGATAAGTGCCCAGTGTTCATCCACTGTTCAGAACCAGTTCTCAATATTCCTAATGGCACAATGCTCGCTTTGTCCTTTCAAGGGCTCTTGGTTTTGTTTCCAAAATGTCAACAGATAACTCTTAAGTTTTGATTGAACAAGCAACAGCATTGCCTAAGGAGAGCATTGGCTGTGTGGTCTTCATCAAGCCCACTAGAGAAGCCCCAGCCTGCACAGAAAGGACAGTCTGGGCCTGACTAGGCACCTCTGTCTAATCAGGACACTATTTTCCCCTTTGGCTCTTGGGTTTTTCTTTAGCTCTTTGATGCTGGGAGAACTGCTCACCCTCAGCACGGCTGGTGCTTAGAAGTAGGAAAAGTCTGTGGTTTTATTCCTCTTAACCTTCTGAGTAGGCTCTGCCACCAAATTAGGACATTCTGTGGCAGGCAGTTCCCCACTTGATCCTGCTCCATCACATTCCCTGTCCTCCCCTCATCAATAACCATAATCCTAAATTTTATGTTTATTCTCTACTGTTTATTATGGATTTTACCATCCATTCTGGATATCTATGGCTTAACAAA
Source organism: Cacajao melanocephalus (assembly GCA_963573385.1). NCBI lineage: Eukaryota > Metazoa > Chordata > Mammalia > Primates > Pitheciidae > Cacajao > Cacajao melanocephalus. The sequence continues at coordinate 201,485 of CAUYLG010010996.1, read as the reverse complement.
ATGCCCCAAAATTTAGTGGTGTCAATCTTTTTTCTTTACAAATCCATTATTTGAGCAGGGTTCTGTAGGAAAAACTCATCACCGCTTCATATAGCATCACCCATGCAGCTCAACTGAGGGTTGTTGAATCCACTTCTAAGATGACTCACTGCTGGCTGGCTGTTAATGCTGGATTGAGGCCCTGGACCTTGGTTTGTCTTTACATGGGCCTCTCCATGTGGCCTAGACTTCCTCACAACATGGTGGACGAGTTCTAAGGGTAAGCATCCCAAGAGAGAAAACCAGGCAAAAGAGCAAACCTTGCCTTTTGTGACCTAGCCTCAGAAATCACATACTGCCTATTAATTGAAGCAGTCCCAGAGTCCCAACTGGGTTCAAGAGGAGAGGATACTGACCACATTCTCTTTGATGGGAGAGTGGTAAGGTTCTGGAAGAGAGATGGGAGCAGAAATGTTGTAGCTATTTAATTTTGCATGTTTTACATTTTATAGATAAACATCCATACTAAATATGCTTTTCTGCAACTTTGTTCCCTCAACATTTATAAGTCACTTATTGTTAGGAAAAGTTCATTTATTTTTAGAATTGTGTAATATTTCATTGCAATTATTTGCTACAATTTAGTTGTCTGTTATTTTGTTGAATGTTTGTGCTTTTTCTATGTTTCCATTCCTTTTTTCCTACATATTTATGCTTTTTGCTATTTTGTACAGCTGCTCTGAACATTTTCTTAGAACGCTGCACAGGAGCCTAGGGCAAGAATTCTCAACCAGGGTGATTTTTAGCAGTATCAGAGGCATTTAGCAAATGTCCTACATACTTTTTATTTTCATGACTTGGGTAGGAGGCATTGGTACTGACATCTACCAGGTAGAGACTATGGATGCTGCTAAACATCCTACAAGACAGCCCCCTATAACAAAGAATTAGCTGGCCCAACATGTCAGTAGTGCCAAGGTTGAAAAATCCTACCTTAGGGTATATATGGAGGAGTAGAATTCTCTCTCGATGATAGAATATTCAGTTGCAACTTTGCTATATAATACTAAATTGTTTACCCAAGTGGTTGAGCAAGTCTATACTCTTACCAAAGGGATGCTCCACATCTTCTGATATTGTCAATCTTCTTAGATTTTGCCAATTCATGTTTTTTCCTTCTAAAATTCATGTTTGTGTGCTTTGTCTATTTTTATAGAGTCAATATTTATAGGATTGATTCATAGGCATTATTTATGTATTCTGGATACTAACTCTTTGGTGGCTGTATGTGTTAAAAATATCTCCTCCCAGTTTGTGGCTTATCTTCTCTCTTCTTCCTAGTTCTTTCAATGAACAGATGTTCTTAAGTTTCATGTAGTTAAATCCGTCAATCTTATACTGTCCTTTAAGGTTTATGATTTAGGGTTATCATTTAAGAAAGAATGCCCTGCCCTGAGGTTCTCATTGCTTCCCAAGCCTGGCAGCATTTTGGGGTTTCATCTTGTCCAGCTGGCAAGACCTGGAGTTCCTCTTGCCGACCCCAGAGGTGACTGACCTTCCTTATTCTCCACTGTGTTTGCTCAGTCCCTATGAACACTTAGACTGGATTTCCTAATGTACTCCATTTTCCCTGCTGGGATTGGGCTCTTTCTACAACCTCTCTAGCCCTCTCTACCCAGGACTGGACTCTGCTGTCTGGGGACTGGCCTCGAACTGACTTCTCTGAAACCACAGTGCCCCACTTAGCATCAGCACTGCTGAAGATGTCCCTTAGATATTAGCCTTGCCAGGACTGAGCCCCAGTTTTCTATAGTACTTGGATGGTTTCATTTGTACTCATGTTGGATATTCTCCTCTAGGGCTAAAATCAAGAGTGGGGTAAAGCTGAAGATGCCAAGTGGTGCCCAGGAACACTGCTGCTCACAGGAGGGGCACCCCAAGATGAGCCTATCTGCTCTGACCACATACCTTTTAGCCAGGCCTACCTACCCAGTGCCCCTCAGAACTGATCATGATTAAAGGACAGCCTTGGTGAGGTCTGCTCCATCCAGGGAAATCATTCAGAGTTAATTTTGCTTCCTTTTCCCTTCATTCTGATTCTGTCCACATCCTGACTTCTGATATTTTCTCCCTTCTGGATCCTCTTCCCACTCTTAAGATTTCACATTGATCTGGGTTTCCCTGGCGTTGACACTCAGTAAGGGCTTTGGGCAAAACCCACCTTTTGGTTTTAGCAGCTCCATTTGCCCCAAGAAAAGCACCTTATCCTGGCTCAAGTCATGGTGACCCAAACCCAAGGACCTAGATAAAGTTGAAGAGATATGATTAAGGTGCCTAACCTGAACAATTGTCGAGCTTGGGAGAAGATAAATCTTAAAATGGGGAACAGGCAGAAGGTGAAAGTAAGAGTCTAAAAAGCCAAACAGCAGGAAGAGATAGGAAAGTAGACAGGTAGAGGAGGATTTGAGAACCCAAAATGTGTACGTATGATGCAGAGCCAGCATGCGAGGCATTATAATGGCTGACAGCATGGATCTCCTATGTAGATAGGCCAGGATCTCTTAACCTTACTAGTTGTGCGACCTCAGGCAGGTTATCCTCCCAGAGCCCTGTTTTCATCATCTGGAAAGTGGGGCTAGTGTAATAACTTGCTCAGTTGTAAGAAGATTAAATGATGATAAATATGTAAAGCATTTGCATAGTATTTGACACAGAGTAAGTGTTCGAAATAATGGGCGTTATCAATATTAATTGATATTAATATTCATGGACAAATGAACAGAGGACCAGCTGCCCAGTTCCTTGATGGCTGTTTGGCACACACTGAGGGTCAGCAAATTATGGCATGTGTATCAAATCCAGCTTGTTGGTTGAGCTAAAAGTGGTTTTTCCATTTGTAAATGGTTGAAAAAAAATCAGAAGAAGAGTATTATTTCATGATGTGTGAAAATGACATGAAATTCAAATTTCAGTGTCCATAAAGTTTTACTGGAACACAGCCATGCTCATTTATTTTGTACTGTCTTATTTTCTGCCTCTCTAAGAAAGTTTGCTGACCCCTGGCATAGGCCAAGTGGACTAGGGGCAGGTGCTTTAGTCAGCTGGACCTTGAAGAACTGGGCAATCTCTTCCACTCCACAGTTCTGTGCATGCTGGCTACCCTTCTTTTCCCACTGGCCCTCCCCTGGGGTTCCAGAGTACCTTTTGGTCAAGCCTGTCCCACTTGACCCAGGGCACTGGGGTCTAGATTTTTGAACAATAAGCCAAATCATTGCAGAATCATAGGGGTAGTCAGAACAAGGCTGTTTTGAGATTAAAATGAAATAAAACCTGTGAAAGTGCTTTGTAAATGCAAGGAATGTTATTATTTAGCAAATAATGGTTAAATGGTGTCAGTGAGGTTTGGATGTATTTTATTTTTCTTTGTAAATTTAGTAATGTAATGGTCACTTTTAACAAAAGGTGTTATTAACCAGAATACTCTATTTCTGTCCAGATCAAAAAAGATTTTAAAACAAATGAAACCATCCACAATACATATCAAACCCACACCCAAAATGGAGTTTTGAGCTTCTAGCCCTTTCTGCAAAGAAAATCCTGGCTCCTCCATCTTGGGTTTTTTTTTTTTTTCCTCTCCTCTTCACTTCCTGTTTACTATCTCCATTTTGTTTTCCGGTCTCTGTGCTTGTACTTTGGGCCACCTGATTGCTTTGGGTGGCCAGAGTAGAGAGCAGATGAATGTCATTGTTTTTGAAGAAGCCAAGGAAATGTGAGAGAACAGTTTTAAGAGAATCATCAGCTCAGTGTGGACATGTCCCAAGTGATGGTAAGAGTTGGAGTGTAAGGAACATTATGAGTCAATTCCTCTGTCACTATTATCAGATAACCAGGATTTGGCAGGAAAAGCAGAAGGAAGAGGTAGATGGCATAAGAATCAAAGGACATTTGTACAAAGGAGAGATGAGCAAAGTATCAGGGGAGCTAGGACAATGCTGATCACCTCTGAGTCCCCACAGGATGTGGGAAAATGAGCAGCCTTCCCTGAGGAAGGTGGCAAAGGAAGGCTACAGAGGAGCCCTCTAGGGGAGCAGAGGAGAAAAGGCTGAGGTTTGGGTGTTGTCTACCTTAAGCAGGCTCTGAGGTGTGGGAGGGAATTCCAGGAGCTGTAGGGGATGAGGTCAGTGGGAAGGAGGTGGGAAACAATGTGGGGTTGAGAATGAGAAGACAAGTCCTGAGGGGTTTACCTTGCGGGTGGAGGCCAAGGGCAACAGGAACCGGAGTCACCTAGGATTAGCTGGTCCCCAATTGTAAATGAAGCACTGGGGTCAGGTTGTTCCCATCCTGGGATTGGGGGAGGAGGGAGGGGATGGGCATGAGAGGCCCTGCTGGCCTGGAGGTGAGTATTGCAGCTGCCACATGCCATTCCCTTGCTGCAAAATCCTTTAGCAGAATGTCTGCTATCCAGGAGTACGTGCATTGGTGAGTTTGTTCTCATTTCCTGAACAACTTATACACTAGGCAATTACTTAAAAGCACTGAAGGAAGAGGCTCAGGTTTCTAATGACATTCTGTCAACATGAGTAATGCTACCCAGGAACACCCTTCCCCTAGGTATCTGCATGGCTCACTTTCTTCTTCAACCAAATTTCCCTCAAAGAGGGGCCTTCTCTGACCCCAGTACCCATATAGCCCTACTCATCACTCACTATCCTCTTGCCTTGCATTATTTTTCTTCATTTTACTTATGTCCACCAACTCATCCTATATTTGTTTATAGCCCTGGCCAAGTCATTGGACCTTAGGAATGGCATCTTTCAATTAGAAGTTGTTGCTACCCTAATGATTTTGTTAACCATTGGGTGGCCTCTTTTCACCATGCTCCCTATACAAAAATGAATTGCCTAAAACTCAGCATCCACATTTCTCCCTTAAAGTTTTAGACAGTAAAATCTGACTGTTAGAAACTCAGCTGTTTGCCTTCACCGCTCCTCCTTCCATCTTGCCTTCCTCCTTAACTGCTTTTTCTGATGTTGGCCAAGATATCAGAACCTGAGATTAGTATCAGAAAATTGAGCTCCTACCATGACCCCACACCAAAGTTTGAGGCTTTCAATAACAAAGACAGTTAGACACCCTCCTTTCCCCAAGAGCCTATATGTTGTGAAGGAATTGATAATTAAACATGTGATTGTATAATGGTTTAATGAGAACCACAACAGGGGAGGTGTTACCTTCAGAAGGGCTTCCCTTGAGGAATGATACGTGAGTATTAAACTGCAGGATGAGTAGGATTCGGCTGAGCAAAGAAGGGCTGGAGAAAAGTGGACACCAGGGAAAAATCCCTGATCCTAGAGAAATGGATCTTGTTGGAGGAGCCAGAACTGCCAGGCGCCTGGGAACCCAGTAGGAAGTGTGAGTCGTGGGTAAAACCAGGGCTGTGACAAGCATTAGAACCAGATTATCCTAAGGCAAAAATAACCATTTCACTGCTACTGCTGGTTTGGTTGGCAAAAAAAAAAAAAAGGACTCCATGATTTTAGTAATCAGGTTGTTAGTAATAATATTGGTAATATTGGTTAGTAATAATATTGGTATTATTATTCTGACACTATTCACTATATATAGTGTGTGTGTGTATGTGTGTGTGTATCTATATATATATAGTATAGGATCAACCAAATAAGTAATTAATTGGCTAATGTTGAAAGAAACCAAGATTTTTCACTGTAAAAAACATGCAAATATAAAATTTTAAAAATTAGTAAAAATTCTATAATTTTAAATTTGAATAAAATATATTAGTATAAACTGATGATACATTTTTATATCTTAAAAAATCCATTTCCTAGCTCTGACCACTATTAAGGCCTAGAAACAATGACTAGGCAAATGCAGGGCATGCCCCTAGAGCTGTTTCCCACCAAATGGAACCAGGGTTTCTTGCAGAAATGGATGGTCCAGAGCAGGAATTGCGTATGATGAATCTGAAACATGATATACCAGATAGTGAGGAAAGTGTCAGAGATCCCTGGGGTCATGTCAACAGGACTCAGAACTGTCAACTTGTCAAGGCTGTCACTGGCCACAAATGGGACAATGTGAACATAAATAAGAGTAACTAAAAAGGACTGAAATGCACATGAATCCTGTTGGAAATTCACAAGTTTATTATAATGATGTTCAAAAAATAAAAAAAAACATGATTGTTCATCTTTGGATGTAGAGGGGAACCAACTGTTTATTCTGAAAACAGGAAAGTAAAGAAAAGGAATCTACCTTTGCCATATAAATTGAACCCCAGGGTAACCAAATGGTAGAGGAGAGAATGTTTTTTTCCTTAGGAGTATTCTAGCCAATAATTTAGAAGAAATATTGATCCGGGTGTGGTGGCTCACGCCTGTAATCCCAGCACTTTGAGAGGCCAAGGAAGGAGGATCATTTGAGCCCAGGAGTTTGCCACCAGCTAGTTCTAGGTGACTCCAGTTCCTTTTGCCCTTGGCCTCCACCCGAAAGGTAAACCCTCAGGACATGTCTTCTCATAGTGAGACTCCCATCTCTACAAAAAACAAATTTTTAATTAGGCACAGTGGTGCGTGCCTGTGGAGGAGGAAGAGGAGGAAGAGGAGAAAGGAAGAAGAGGAGGAGGCTGGGAGCAATGGCTTATGCCTGTAATCCCAGCACTTTGGGAAGCTGAGGTCAGGAGTTTGAGACCAGCCTGACCAACATGGAGAAACCCCATCTCTACTAAAAATACAAAATTAGCCGGGCATGGTGGTATATACCTGTAATCCCAGCTACTCGGGAGGCTGAGGCAGGAGAATCGCTTGAACTTGGGAGGCGGAGCTTACAATGAGCTGAGATCACACCATTGCACTCCAGCCAGGGCAACAAGAGTGAAACTCCATCTCAAAAAGAAAAAAAGGAAGCAGTGGAGGAAGAGGAAGAGGAGGAAGAAGAAGAAAGCAACAGAAGAAATATTATTTACAAGCCATTAAAGAAACAATTATTCTAGGTGATGATAATTGTATTAGTTTCCTGCGGCCGCCATAACAATGTACCACAAACTGGGTGGCTTAAAACAACAGAAATTTATTGTCTCACAGCTCTGGAGCCTGAAATGAGAAATCAAAATACTGACAGGGCTGTGCTCTTCTGAAGCCGCTAGAAAAGACTTCTTTTTTTTTTTTTTTTGGTTTGCCAGTGAGCAATCCTCAGTATTCTTTTGCTTGTAGAAGCATCACTGCCTTCTCTGCCTCCAAGGTTACATGGCTATCTTCTACCTGTGTCTATCTGTGTTCAAACTGTCCTCTTATAAGGACTGAATAAGGACTCACCCTAATCCAGTATGACCTCATTTTAACCTGATTCCATCTGTAAGAACCCTATTTCCAAATGAGGTCATGATCACAGGCACAGGGTTGGTGGGTAGTTGAAAGTTCGACACATCTTTTTGGGGAACACAGTTCAACCAGTAATAATCATCAAGGGCAGCTTAGATTACAAATAGGAAGACACCAGACTTTATGTATTTTCTGACAGAGTATAACACCTGTTGCCAAGGAATTAGACACAAATCAAACTAAGTCTAGATCTACCTACCAATTTACAGGAAGTAGAGAGTACAGAAAGGCATGTTAAAAATTACCTCAGGCAGTAGAATCAGCAAGATCCAGAATGCAGGAAACTCTGCAGAACAAATGGCTTGGCTTCTTCGACAAATAAGTTGCAAGGAAATTCCAGGAGAGAGCTCTGTAAGTTATAATAAAATGGACATAAAATTCATAACAACTAAATACAATATATAGAGTTTGTTTGAAAATTTAAATACTAGATATTTAATAAAATAAAAGGCTATTGACAATTTAAAAAATCTTAATGATATTGTGGTAATGTTTAAAAATGGGAGTCCTTAACTTACAAGAATACATTTCCTCAGATAAAATGGCATGTTTGGGGGTGAGAAGACAGTAGGGGGGTGGGTTGGGTATGAAACAAAGTTAGCCAAGTTAATTAATGAAGCTTGATGGTAGGTACATGGGGATTCATTTTATTATTTTCTCTGCTTCATATGCAGACATTTTTTAGCCTGTAAAATTAAAAAGAGTTAACATGCAGTATGTTTAGTTAATGCTTCTCACCTTGGGAAGTATCAGAACCTACCTGATACTGCTGAGGATACCTCCCTCCCTCACTTTCACTGACATCTGCTGTTCTAGATACTTTCCTAGGAAATTAATTTTCTCTTTTCAAACTTACTCACTGCAGCTTGATTGCTGATGAAAACCTTTTGTTTGTTAGAAGCACCTGGCTAGCTGAAAAGAATATTTTTCATTAGGCAAGAAAGGAATTTTTCAAAACCCCTTTTATTATAAAATGCTATGTACATAAACAGAGTCAAAAAGAAAATTCAAAAAGTGCAGAAAAATTAAGATCACTCCTCCCCAGTTCTACTTCCTGGAGTCTTCACTGCTTCAAGTTTCTTGTCAATTGCTCCAGACGTTTTTCTAAGCATATACAAAAATAAGCATGATTTGTACCTTACTGTAAGCCTAAGTATGTTTGCAACTTTGCTTTTTTCCCACCCAGCAATATATCTTAGAGACATTTTCATAGCAGCAAATACACATCCTCCTCTTTTTTGTTCCATTATGTGGAAAATCATGTTTGGAGTTTCATATCGGTCCCTGATTGGCAGGCACTTTTTTTCCAGTGATTTCCTCTTAGAGATAATCCTGCCATGCCCCTTCTTGAACACATATAGAAAATGAATTTTTTAAAAAATATGCATCTCTTAAGAAAGCTCCTCCTTTATCCTTCCAGCTCAGGACAGGAAGCGCTCCATGGTATGAAGGAAGCACACAACAAACATCCTGGACCTGTCTGCATCACCCTGTGACTCACCACCTGCGCAAGTGCTGGTCAGGTAGAGGCTGGAGCAGTCAGGAGCATGCCTGGCTCTCGAGGCATGTGGAGAGCACCAGCGCACCAGCGCCTGAAAGTGCACAGCTGCTCCCAGGCTGAGGGTGCTTGATACGCTCCTGAAGCCCCTCTTGTATGATGCCCCAGCCCAGGAAAGAGAAAAGCATCGGCACCAAGAGGTTCACCTGCCTCCTGTCGTTAGGTAAGTTCGCAGGCATTAGCGTTGAAAGATTCTGGGACTGAAGGATCTTAAACTCAATTCAATTTACCTGCTGCAGCAGTTGCTCAGTTGGTGGTGTGTCCAAGTTAAGGCACTAAAATGCTAATGTGCAGCACCAGTGCCTCTGATGGCTTAGCAGCTTCTCTGAAAGTGAGTAACCAGAGTAAGCTTTTATTTTAGCATACTCTATTTTTTAAAAATGTGGTTTGTGTTTAATCCTCTGAAAGTCCTCTGTGTCAGCATGGCTTTCCTTTTCTGCTGTGTGGGACTTTATACAAGACATCTCTTGCCAGATTTTGGAATTTTCTGGCAAGGAAGAGAAGCAATTTGAGTAACCTGGCCACAGACAAATACATTTCACTTCAACAAAGGTTTTCAAATGTCATTGAAGATGTGTGAGAAACCAGATAGAAAGCTATAGAAAATGCTCTTTGAAAAAGTATTCTCTCATTGACTGCTTAGTGAAGCTCCTGCCATCCAATGTCCTGAATGGGATAGATAACTTCAGGCCATCTCTTTGCCAAGGAGAGATTTGTTAGACCATAGGGACAGGGCTTGGGAGACCGTCAACTGTCTCAGTACAGGCTATGTGGGGCCTCCTTTACAGCTTGGACAATAAGTATCAGGGCTGGAAGCAAAATGCACATGATTTGGTTTGCTTGTCTTTTTCTTTTTCTTTTTCTTTTTCTTTTTCTTTTTTTTTTGAGATGGAATCTTGCTCTGTTGCCCAGGCTTGGAGGCAATGGCACTATCTCGGCTCACTGCAACCTCCGCCTCCTAGGTTCAAGTGATTCTCCTGCCTCAGCCTCCTGAGTAGCTGGGACTACAGGCACACGTTACCAGGCCCAGCTAATTTTTGTATTTTTAGAAGAGATGGGGTTTAACCATGTTGGCCAGGATGGTCTCTATCTCCTGACCTCGTGATCCACCCGTCTTGGCCTCCCAAAGAGCTGGGATTATAGGTGTGAGCCCGTTGCACCCGGCCACTTGTCCTTTTTGAAATAATTCTCATGTGCCTGTTTGAAAAGTTAATACAGGCTTACGTAGTCCCTCCCTGAGGAGTATATTTTGGAGTTATTCCTTATTGCTCTTAACTTCCTTTGTGAAATTTGGCCAATTAATAGTTATTGAAAGACAAGCATATGCTTACTTTAAAGGGACCAAGAAAGTTCCTGATGTTTCAATAACAGCATCTGACAACTTTGATGTTTCAATAACCGCATTTGGCTTACAAATACAGGCTACTCAGAAATGATCGATTTAGTGGGACTTGAGGTGGGGATTCAGGTGGTGAATGGAGAAGGAATTGAGTGGAAGTCCTGTGAGGCCAACACAAGAGATGCAGAATGAGCTGACTAGAAGGAGAAGGCTGTTCTGGGTTTTTTTTTTTTTTTTAAAAAAAAGCATTAATATCAAGAAAACACAAGAAAAAAGAACTAATGGAGGTGTGCTGGCTGGGGTGAAGGAATGGACTCACCTAGAAGGTACTGGTCAGGCTGGGACAGAGCTTTGGACACAGTTCACTGCTGATACCTAGCGCCATGTGGAAAGCCAGTCCTAGACTTTATGGGCACTGGGCACTAACTGATTGTGCAACTGGAGCCTGGTCCAAGACTTTCATGAGCAGGGTCTAGTCACCAGGTTTCATGGGCCTGTGGAAATAAATTCTGCCCAGCGACCAAGTAGATTAGGTCCCAGGAGACAGACACTGATTCTTAGGAAATCACACACGGAAGCTTTCTGTCTGCCCCGCTCTTCTTCCCACCTGCATAGCGGTGTCCCATTTCCTGTCCTGTCTCCCTAAACAGCATTTATGTTCTGAACTAGTTCAGCTCCATAGAGAAGCTTTTGTTAAGCACTCATTAGCTTGTAAGATATTTTTTTCACCGATGAAATTCTCTCAAGCCTTTTGACATTGTCAAGTACCACAATGATTGATTTGAACAACTGTGACTTTCAGCTGCCTGAAGACTTGTAATGCCATCCCTGTGGATTGTAGATTCAAACTCAGGCATCTTTTAGTCAACAGGAGGAAACATTAGAAAGGGATATAGGGTCCTTTCTCCCTGCCTTTGGGGTCTGTAAGCTAACACCTGTTTTTCCAACTAACCTGTCAATCTTCTCATCAATCTTGATTCTAATTCCTTTAAACAGATCAATTTCTAGAGAGGCAGAATACCAGGGTGCCTGGTTTAAGAATCAGAAAGCCTGGGTTCAGTATTATCCCTACCACCAATGACTATCCATGGCCCTTCAGCAAATCTTTCAGTATTTCCCCTTAAGTAAAAAAGAAGAGGTTGGATCAAGGTGCACAAAGATTTCAATAGCCCAAAAGGAAGAGCTGAAACTAACAAGATTAGATTTAAAACGGTTGCAGAGATAGATGCTGGGAAAGAGCTAACACTGCTATTCCTATAGAAAAGGCTCTGCTACCCTGAGCTGAATGTGAAACAAGAGTGAGCCATGGCTGCTGGTATAGTTCACCATCCCTGGCAGCATTGATAGAAGCTAGGCGGTTATAGGCCTGCTTTACTGTGCCCTAGTCTGCCCATGGCATCTCCTGCCCCCAGTCTCACATTTTCCTCCAATGCTCTCTCTAACTTATAGTCAGAGTGATTTTTCTTAAAATCCAAATTTGTGTCACTCTCCTGCTTAAAAGCCTTCAATGGCTCTCCATTGCCCTCAGCATAGAATCTTATATGTCTCTCGTGCTTTGGCCCCTGCTGACCTGTCCATACTATCTCTTATACTCTACTGATCCATAATCCTCACCTTTGAAGAGGCTAGAGCAAATCATATCCCACTTCTTCCTGGCATCCCCTGACACGAAGGGAGATATTATTCCTCTCATAATGTTAGTGGAAGGCTAGGCATTTCAAAGGGAACAAGTGACAAACCCAAGTACATTCAGAGGAGAGTGATAAGGATGATAAGGGCTATGGGAATAAGGTTGAATGACAAATAACTGAAGAAGCTGAGACAGGGAAGCCTGGAAAAAAGAGCATTGTGAGAGCCATAATAACTCACTTTCATTCCAAGTGAATGAAGTGCCAGGAGGAAGTGGGATATGACTTGCCCTGGCCTTACCAGGGACACAAATAGTATCTCTGGTAGGAGGGTGATGGACATGGTGCAATCTAAGAAGCAGCTTTGGATAATGCTATGATGTGCTATATTTGGGTACATTTGGTAGAGGAAGGGTGTACCATGGAGAAGGGATGGCTTCCTGGTGACCCAAGGAGCAATCTGGCCCTAAAAGGCCTCTGTGCCATCTCAGGAATGTGATTGGAAGGATTCTTGTGTTGGGTGAGGTGTTCTATGTAGATAAAATATTAAAGATCCTGCAGAACATGGATTCTAAGATCTGCAGGTCCCTGACAGCTCTAAAAATCTGTGATTCTCTCATCTAGAGAGAATCACACAACACCACACAATTTAGAAAACTAAACAGACATTCTAACTTATGGCTTATTTTCCTTAGCAGCTTCAGGGTGTTTTACCTATTCCAAATCTGGCCTTGATGCCTGGTTTACTTCATTGTTCCACTGGGAAAGGAAAAAGGGACATAGAGACATTATATAACTTGTTCTAATTTTTGCAGGTAATGAAAAGAGGCAGAATCTTAATAGGAAACAGACTCTCAGTTCCTAGGCACTAAAGCAGATGCTTTTCTGGGTCCCTGATGACTTCATGTGCCAAGTTGCCCTATAAAGTGTCATGTCTCTTACCATTTTGCCTGAATTCCATGTGTAAAGTTCAAGAAACAACTCTGACAGGTGGCTGTGGGTATGGGCTCTGGAATTAGATTGCCTGTGTGACCTTAGAAAATGTCACTTAATTTTGCTGTTTCTCGTATTTCAGCTTCTCTCAGTTTCCTCATTAACTTTGGGTTAATTCCACTATTATATACATTTTATTGATGGAGAAATGGAAAGATGAGGATAAGGATAAAATGAAAACATAGTACATGGCTATAGTAAATGGTTAATAAACATTATTATTAGTAGTACTGGATAAGGACTGGACTTGAGAATAAAGATAATTGATTTATCATTCCTGTGTGAAAGGCATAGTGCAGTGGTCTTTAGACTATTTTCTTTGTAGCTCAGAAGTTCCTCAGAGCTTCCACTGAGAGTCTGGACTGGGTTTAATGGGTGAGAGATGACACCACTGGCACAGATGAACTAAATGGGGTGGGGAGTGTGCACCACAGTGGTGCTCCTGTGCTGCTGTCGGTGGTTCTGGAATACAATTTGTTAGTAGGACCTAGTTAATTCTCTAGAAAACTAATGGGTACTCTATTGCCCCATGTCTTTCCTGCCTCCCCGATAACTCCTTGCCTTTGGCTAGTCCTCCCACCAACTACTGGTTGGATAAATTGCTGATAACCTATTGAAGCATTGGTTTCCTTATATTTTAATGTAGGCATTTTCTACCCAGCCCCTCTGTATGTTCGTGGGGATGCTCCCAGGCTATATGCCATCCTATATATATAAACTCCTCCCTCAATTCCTACCTAAGGGGCACAGTCAGAAAGGGGCAACATAGTGGCAACAAAAAAATGTTTCCCTCTGAGCTCACTCCTAGTAGAGTTACTGGAACCCCAAGCCCACTGAAGGCATAGCCCAGTTTCTACCTGCAGAGTCCAAGGGGGCCCACACAGATTTTTAGCAACCATTCAAGTTTTTCCAAGGTCAGGATCAGAACAGAGGCATTCTCTGCACTGTCTCCTGGTGGACTACGTGAGCTGTCATTGCCTCTGCCATTACTGATGCCGTACCTTCTTTCTGGTAGTCCTTATGGTGGGGACAGGGCAGGGCACTCCCGCAGCAGGGTCACAGGCTCTTCTATTATATGCATCGAAGTATTCTTTTGCTGTTTCAATTTAAAATCATCTCAGTCAAGGACTTGGGATTGATTTCCAGTGGAGGCTGGGCCAAGGGACAGTTGAGCCACCTTTTGTCTCCCACTATCTTGCTCAAAAGCCTTTCCCTTTTCTGTCTCATAAGCTGAGACAGTGCAATCCATCACTATTCTGGATAAAGTCCAGCCTCCACTGGGCCCTCCTCAGGGAAGACAGAGGGGGCACGCTGCTTTTGTCCTCTTTCTTGGTGTCAGGGTTTTATCTGACATCCTGCAGCTCAACTACATTCCTGACACCCTCATCAAATAACTCTCCTGGTGGCCCACAAGTGGGTCTTCTAAGGGCATCCCATCAGCCAGGCTCCCTCTGGGATCCCCAATCCAAGATATGAAAGTTCTGCACCAGAGGAGTTCTCTACATTGATAGAGTGTTATTATGAGAAAAGAGTTGGAAAAAAATTCCTTTTCATAGATTCATAAAGCAGAAAACACTCTTGGTGTTGATTTGGCCCATCTTTCTGGCTCCAAGTGGAGTTAAACTCAAACAATAATGCTTTATACTTAGAAAGAGAGGAAAACACCTCCTAGAGATTAAAATGCAAAAACGCTCCCTTATAAGTTGGAGGATTTTTTTTTCTCCTAATGGCCACACTAATTCTCTGGTGGTGCAGTTTGAGTCCTTTGCCTATTGTTCTGTCCTCAAGGGGAATCAGAAAGAAGATCATAGCCTTTTTAAGTATTTCCATCACGTTGCATTTCTCTCTGGCTGAGTTATTCTCCGCCCCCCTCCTTCACACACACACACATTCCTACCCACATATTTAGTCCTAAACTGTAATCACCTATGTCCGACTTGGCTCTTGGAAGTGAAGAGGGAGCCCTGTGTTTGCAATACCATGAGCATATTTTCCCCAAGTGCTGCTTATGCAGCAATCCAGAAATTCCTATTGCTCTGCCTTTTAATTAGTTCAGGGAGTTGCAGCCTAACGGTGTGGGTATGCTTGCCAGCTGTGCCTTTCGGGAAGTTATATTGCTGCTCCTTTGTCTCCTCCCTCAGGGTTGGGAAATTACAGAGCCTGCTCTCTACCCTGCAGAACCCGCTCTCTACCCTGCAGAACCCCAGATGCTCCAGGGCCTTTTCTGGGCCATGCTCAAAGGCCCTTGGGGATGAAGGTGGCAGCACTCAGATCTCAGGTCTTGAAGCCTGCTGTCCTTGAGCAGAGTGGCAGAGATGACCTTTGAACTAAAAGGGATTATTTTCATCTGTGACTGGTCAGTCCCCTCCAGTGACCTACTGCAGAATCAGTGCTTGCTGGGGACCAGAAGAGAGATTTTATGGCTTGAGAGTTACCTGCATCTCTCCCAGGCAGGTCCCTGTTTGTTCTACAGGCTGCCAGATACCTTATCTCCATGAAATGAGAGGCCTCTAGCATCCCCTGCAGCCCCACTTCCTGTGATATCTCTACTTCCCCACAGGGGCCCTGGGCTGGCTGCATGGCTGAAATTAAATCTCTCATTGCTGCTGACTTCTTAATTAAAGTTTTTTCCCCTTCATATTTTGTTTGTGCATTCTCCCTCTGGATGATCACATTGCACTTCTGGCTCTGGTTTTAACTTCTCCTGGTTACCAAGGTTCAGCACATCCCCCTCCTTAAATAGGTGGGTGATGGTGTTTTTCCTGGCATCCTCCCACAGACACTTTTCCAGCTCAGCTGAGTGGCCACTGCCTGTCTGATTTGCCCAAATGGGTAGTGTAGGTTTCTACCCCACACTGAACTCAAACCCATCAGGGCACAATTTTCTTTCTTCACTTATCTCAACCTTGGGCATGGATTCCACTGTCTGTTTATTCCTATTTGTATACCTGCTTTTTGTTGGGCTGTTGTATACACACACACACACACACACACACACACACACACACATTTCACTCAGTCTTTAGAGCAGAGTTTCTGCCAGCCTTCCTCCTTGGCACTTGGCTTCTCCAGCACACCATCTCTCTGCAAATGGGGTCATTCATTGTTGCTCTGGCCATTGACTCAGATCCGACAGCCCTGCAAATAGCCACTTGCTCGCCCTGTAGTCTCAGCACATCACATTGATTTTCACCGAGTGTAACTCGGCAAAGCCTGAAGCCAGGCACCAGCCCTGCCACGTCCCTGTCTTTTTCAAGGCCTAGACTAAGACAGAGCACAAACCAAGAGGCTGAGAACTCTTTGATAAATGATGTTTTCCAAAACTAGAAATATGTGCTTCTGGAACCCCTATCTAGTTTCAGAAGATCTGCCTAATTGAAATGTTGTCTTGGATGTTATATTTATTTTTCAAAATAACAATGTAAATAAAGCTAGTTTTTTTTTCCATTTAACCCATTTCCTGTTTGCCTTGAGAATACTCTTGTCTGTAATCCTAATGTAACATCATATATATTTCTGTTACATTAGGATTAGAGATAAATTATGTTTAGAAATAACTCCAAGAACAGTTTTTATATATTATTTTCATACTGAAAATCAGATTTCCTTCAGCCTCAAATAGTGTGTTTGTGTAAAATTAAATGAGTGTGGGCAGTGAGCCGCACTTTTATTTTCTAAACGGGAAATGGGTTAATTTTCAAAAGGCATAGTACATTCATATAGTTTGAAACCCAAAAAGTATAAACTCTTTTTTTTTTTTTTTTTTTTTTTTGAGACAGGGTCTCACTCTGTCGCACAGGCTGGAGTGCAGTGATGTGATCATGGCTCACTGCAGCCTCGACCTCCCAGGCTCAAGTGGTCCTCCCTTCTCAGTCTCCCAAGTAGCTGAAACTACAGGCACATGACACCACAGCTGGCTAATTTTTGTATTTTTTGTAGAGATGGGATTTCAACATGTTGTCCAGACTAGTCTGGAACTCCTGGCCTCCCAAAGTGCTGGGATTACAGGCATAAGCCACCCAACCCAGCCAAAAAGTAGAAATATTCTTAGACAGCAAAAATGCTTTCTCCCAGTCTTGTTCGCTTCTGCTCAGTTCCCACCCTGCCTCCATAACTACCGTTCTTGGTTTCCTGTGTTTAAGATGGATCTTGATAGTCTTGTAGCAGATTAAAAAATCAGTCAACTACTTCAGAAACAATGACATCCTGGCAAATTAAATAGAAAAGGAGGCCTTTTTTCGCTCTGTCACACATTTGCCACTTAGGATTGAATTACCTGCCCTGCTCCCCACCCTCAGAGCTATATAAATTCTGTCCTAAACGTTTTCTGTTTCTGACAGTCTCTACAACATAGCCTTTGTTGTACTATAAATTTTTATCTCAGCCATCTTTGTCTAAGTTTCTTTGTTTCAATGTCTTGAAGCTTAAAGCAGATTTCATTACTTGGAAGCTTAGTGAATTGGCCCCAGTTAATCAGATAAGCACTAAATAAATTCCCTGGAAACCTCCAACAGATAGACTTTAAAAGATCCAGCATAATTGGTTTATCCTGACAAGATTACAGCTGATATGGTGAAGATGGAGGAGACTCTGGTTATCTGAATAACTTGAAGTAGACTCTAAGAAAGAGGAAAGCACTGGGAGTGTGGGCAGGCAGCCATGCTCAGATTCAGACTGGATGTGTGCTGTGGCCAGCAGCTCTGGCCAGCAGTCAGTGAACCAGGCAACAAGAGCCCAGCATTCCTGCAGTCAGACAGAAAATTCACCTAGGAAGAGGGACTTTCAGAGAGCTCTGGCTGCCCACCTTCTGGACACTCTTGCCTCTCAGTCTGGAGGAAGGACCCTGGATAGCTTAGTCATGGTCAGCACCACCTCCGAGACTGCACAGCACAGTCCTCCAACACTCTACCCCAAGCACATGCACACTTAATGTCACCTAATGCATTTGTCCCAAGTCTTCACTTCTCTACTAAGAGCTTTTAATTCACTAGCTCAAGTGGCTCTGGATGAGTCAGGAGAGGTCACCAATGTGGTTTCCTCTGAGGAAACTCTCTCCACAGGGTCGTTTTGTAAACTGACTATCCCACACATCTCTGTGAACTGGCACCGCATTTAAAAATGTTGGTGGCCCGGCGAGGTGGCTCATGCCTGTAATCCCAACACTTTGGGAGGCCAAGGCAGGCAGATCATGAAGTCAAGAGTTTGAGACCACCCTTACCAACATGGTGAAACCCCGTATCTACCAAACATACAAAAATTAGCCGAGTGTGGTGGTGCACACCTGTAATCCCAGCTACTCAGGAGACCGAGGCAGGAGAATCACTTGAACCTGGGAGACAGAGGCTGCAGTGAGTGGGTATTACGCCACTGCACTCCAGCCTGGGCAACAGAGCTAGACTCCATCTCAAAAAAAAAAAAAGATGTTGGTCAAACTCATGGAAGCAGAGTAGCATGGTGGTTGCCAGGGATTGGCAGAAGAGGAAAGGGGAGGTGATGGTCAAAGGGTACCAAGTTTCACTTACATAAGGCAAATATGTTCTGGAGATCTACTATACAGCATAGTGCCTGTAGCTTAGAATACTATATTGTATACTTAAAATTTTCTAAGAAGGTAGACCTTATGTTAAGTGTTCTTACCACACACACAAAAATAATAATAATAATAATAATAATAAAGGGAGTGGGAGGAAAGTTTGAGAGGTGATGAATGGCCTTGGTGGATGGTGGTAATGGTTTCACAGGTGATATCTACAGATTCATCAGGTTGTATACATTAACTTTGTCCAGATTTCTACCTGTCAGTCATATCTCAATAGAGTAGTTTAAAGAAAAGAGGTGCTAATTGGTGATCCTAGAGATGGCCCCGGGTCCCACAAGATTTAGAATAACCAAGACCAGCTCACACTTGTAATCCCAGCACTTTAGGAGGCCAAGGCCTGCAGATCATGAGGTCAAGAGATTGAGACCATTCTGACTAACATGGTGAAACCCCGTCTCTACTGAAAAATACAAAAATTAGCTAGGTGTGGTGGTATGCACCTGTAGTCCCAGCTGCTCAGGAGGCTGAGGCAGTAGAATCGCTTGAACCCAGGTGGCAGTTTGCTGTGAGCCAAGAGTGCGCCACTCCACTCCTGCCTTGCAATAGAGTGTGACTCTGTCTCATTAAAAAAAAAAAAAAAAAAAAAAAAAAGACCAGGGAAATGAGCTGTGGTCTCAGTAGGCAGTTTTAATATTAACACTGGATTGTAAGGCTATGAAAACTGATCATTCCTATCTGGTGAATGTGTTTTCTTTGGTAATACCCACGTTAAATATTTTTTAAGAAAATGTTACTCCCAAGCCACACCTAGTAGGAATGGTTATTGTACACAGCACTGGGGACACACAAAGGAAAGGAAGTAATTGCTTTGGGTAGACCACTTGTTCTTCAATAAGGAGTTGGGAGGAAAATACAGGGTCCTGGCTATGAGCTGTGCCCATCTTCAGCCACCTCCCCTAAGAGTAGCCCCCAGGATGTCCACTGCAGCTCATCCTGACCTTGGTGATATCCTCTGGCCTCTGAGCAGGGGCAGCTCAATCCTTAGGGCTGCCTGGCATAAGAACAAATTCCCACTTAAACAGGAGATGCAAACACACATGTGTGCTACAGAGGGGTGGACACCTTCCCCCAAGACCGTGTATGTGGCCTGGGGTAGACTGGGCAAGAGGATACCTCTGGACCCAGACTCCCACTTAGGAGGCAGAAGTGCTCAATCAGGGGTATAGATAGCGCCCAAAGGAGGCTGAAGATTAAAACTGAAGAGAGGAAGCATTCTGACCAAGTCCCCTACACTGAAGAACCCAGGTAAGTGTGAAAGCCTGGGTAAGAGGCAAGGATTCTGGACACCCTGGGCACTGAGGAGAGGAGTAGGAGGGGCAGGCCCAGTGTTGTGGGGAGCCAGGTCTCCTGGTAGCGATGTGGGGATGGGCCAGAGCAGAGGCATGCAGGTAGAAGGCTGTGGCAGCAATTCAAGAAGAGAACGGTAAAAGCTGCAGTAGAGATGGGACTGTGGGAGGCAGGAGATTGAGGCCACAGATGTCACAAGGGTAGACTCTGTAGGGCTTGGTACCTGGGCTGGGGTGGGAGAGGGGAAGGAGGTCTCAGATCATGCCCATGTTTCTGGCTTGTCTGATGCGATGAATGGTGGTGTCAGTCAGAGATTGAGACATGGAGGAATTGTTGGGTCTGTGGAGAAAGAAGATCAAGGAGGCCCGAGAATGGCTGAATGGGAGGGACCTATGGACATCCATATTCCAGAAGTGTCATCATAGGAAGGAATGAAAAGAGATGGGCCCCCAAAAGTGTGGGTGGATTGAGAAGCACAGACACACAAACACAGGCAGTGGGGTGGGGTGTTTCTGGTGGAGGAGGGGAGGGGCTGTGATCTGTCAAGTCTGCTGTGGCAAGCAGGAGACAGGGGCCTGTCTGGAAATGACAGCAGCCTTCAGTCCTGCCTTAAGACTGCCAGTGGTGGACAAAGAAATGAATGTAGGCTTTCAACAGCACTTTCCAGATCTACATGTGGTCAGGTGGATGGGTGCATGAGGTCCAAGGTACTCCATCCTTGATGAGTGGAGTCATGGAGGGTGACAGAGCTGGATCGCATCAGTAGTATGCTGGAGCCAGCTCCTGCAAGCTCAGCTCATGGACTGATTATGCACCTCTCTTCCTAACTCTGCATTCAGTGATGTCTGTTTGTAACTTGAAATCAGCCATGGTGGGGGCATTTACACCATGGAGATTGCAAATGCTCCAAGTCAGGACTTTATTTTCCAGAAAGCCAATGTTAAACATTTACTGGCATACCACTGGGGTGTAAAGGGGAGCAAAGCTGCATGTGGTCAAGTGAAAATTGGTAAGTCCAGAGAGAGAGGTGGGCAGGAGCCAGAAAATGAGCTAAGAAGACTAGAGAACAACTGAAAAGCAGTATAATTACAGTGCATTGCTTGAGAGTGTGGAATTTAAAGCCTGGAGGCTTGAGTTCAAATTCTGGCTCTGCCACTAGTTGTGTGATCTTGGGCAGGTTATTTAACTTCTCTTGGCCTCAGTTTTCTCCTTTATGAAATGGGAGAAATAATGCCTGCTTCTTGAAGTTACTGTGAGATTTCAACACATTTTACGTGTAAGCACTTAGAACAGAGCCTAGCATGCGGTAAGCATTCAAAAATAAGTGTTAGCAGGCTGGATGCAGTGGCTTATGCCTGTAATCCCAGCACCTTGGGAGTCCAAGGCAGGAGGATCATGTGAGGCAAGCAGTGCAAGACGAGCCTGGGCAATATAGCGAGATCCCTACCCTACAAAACATTTAAAAATTAGCCATATATGGTGATGTGCACCTGTAGTCCTAGCTACTCTGGATGATGAGGTGGGAGGATTGCCTGAGTCTGGGATTTTGAGGTTACAATGAGCTGTGTTCATGCCACCACACTGTAACAGAGCAAGACCCTGTCTTTAAAAAAACAAAACAAAACAAACAAACAAACAAAACCAGAAAAACAGTGTTGGCTATTATAGAAGAGTTTATGTAGATCATGACATGATTGTATTTGTCTTTTGGAATGAACCCTGCAGTGTAGAGAATAGATTGAAAGGGGCAAGAGAGAAGGCAGGAAGAGCAAGCAAGGAGCAGTCATTAGACAAGAGACGGGGGAGCCTGAGCTAAGGTGGAGAGAAGAGAGGAGATTTGAGGGAGCTTGAGGTGGAATTGGGGGGACTGGGAGATTAATTGACTATGATTCAGGAGGGAGAGAGAGAGAGAGAGAGAGAGAGAGAGAGAGAGAGACAGAGCGAGGGTGAGGTGACTAGAAGAGGCTTTGGGAAAGAGGTAGGGCTCAGGCTGGGGTTTGAAGAGCCATCTTTGCAGAGAGGAGGGAGGAGGAAGCAATTTTGGAAGAGAACAAGAGTTTTTCAGAGAGTATTGGGGTTGGGGATGGGGTACCTGGTAGTGCCTGACAATGATTGGATTCAGGGGTGAAGGGTGTCATTTCAGCAGAGGAGCATGAGTTCGTAGCACAATCAGGTCTGTCTGTGGCCTGGCCTGCTTTTGCCTGGCTCTGGGTTTCAGCCAGGTATGGCCGTCAGCACATGTCCTCCTGCTGCCCATGCCAACTTATCTGTATCCACTGCTAGTGACACTGGGTGTACAAGAGCTCTCAGCAGCATGGTTCCGAGTTCTGACCCAATTCTATGGTCAGCAGGATGGAGAGCCTTGCTTGGCAGTTTTGTCTGTCATGTAAGTGGATGGTGCATGGAGCAGAGCTGGGGACAGTGACCCTTCAGGGGGTCTGTTAGCATGAGTTGGTGTGCATGGAGGCTTTCATTTCTTAGCAAAGGAGGTGGAAATCTCTCTCGTTTGTTAACTGTGCATCATGAAAGTGAGAGAAGGAACTGGAGGAGTAGGATGTGTCTGTCCTCAGCCTGGTCCCTGGTGCTGCTGTTCTAGACCCCTATGGAGAGAGAGTTTGGAGGAAAAAGTTTAAAGAGCTGTTTTCATGAAAGACTTTGTGATACTTAGAGCACATATTCTGCTGCTGTGGGACCCTGGTGACAAGGTGTGGCACAGAGCCAGTGAGAAGACCATGATCCCAACTCTTGTAGGAAATCAGCACCCTGGGCCCAGATGCTGGTGCTCTTATGATAAACCCTGACAGCCCAGACAGCAGTATGGTACCCTCAAGTGGCTTCTTGAGTCAGGGTATCAATGAGAGAAAACTGGAAGGAGACAGGAATAGCAGGGAGGATGCTATTGATGTAATCAGTGGACTGGCTCAAGGGCATGTAGGCAAGTGGGGTGAGAAGATGATCTTTATGTTATTGAATTTCTTTTGAATTAAACAGGATCCACAGGAAGGTGGCCTGGGGATGTTCAGATTACCCGTGAAAGTGAAACGTTAGAAGACCACATTTGTGCTAAGTTGGCTGGCTTGAGCTTGGGGTTTGCCATAGCTGCCCCAGCTGGTATAGCTGAGGGCACACAAATAACACAAGGGCAGGTATGTTCCTTCTCTCCCCTGAATCAGTAACTGCAGGGCTGGGTGCTCTCAAGATAGGTAGCTCATCTGTCTCCAGGGCTGTCTGGGTCACCACCTGCACCTACTCTCATGGCGAAAACAGAGAAAATATCTCAGCCAAAGACCAGCCTGTGGTTTCAGCAGGTCCGGGGTGGCCCTTGCCTGAGCTGGAGTGTTCTTTGGTGATAGGATGGCAGCTACTGGGTGTTAGGTATTAATCTGTAGGGAAGGACTGGGTGAATTGGGGGATCAGGGTTGGAACTTCAGCCTCAGGAGGCAAGGCCTCCTTTCTGAGCAGGTCTACACTGGTTGTGTTCACTGGTTCCAACTTTGTAAAGACTAAACTGGTTCAGGACATTGGGGTCAGCAGAAATCGAAAGAAACTACTATGGAGATTGAGTGTTCTAGGGAGTGGAGGCTCCACACCCCCTGTCATCTCGGCCTTGTGTCTCTACAGGGGGAAGACTCCTGCCACCAGCTCTGTCCCAGCAGCATTCTACTCCACATGTCTAAAATCATCTCCTTGACCCTAAACTCCTGCTTTCCATATTCGTGTTAATGGCCCCAGCATAGAACCTCAGTAGTTACCATTTCTGAGTGTCCTACATGCTGTCCCATCTCACTCCTTCCAACTAGAGTGGCTCATTTTTCCTTTTAGGTTCCACCGTCTACCATGGTCCATGTGGACCATCAGTCACATGCCTTGCTCCTCTCTGACCTCAAAGGTGGCATGAAATGGAAATCTGGTCAATCAGAGACCTCCATTCCTTGGGCCACAGTGATAGGTCCAGGGATGAACTCCTGACCAAGGCCTGGCCAATCAGAGTCTTTCCTGGGACCTTTCTATCAGAGGTCATGAGAAAGCTCACCTGTGTTAGCTGGGAGATGAGTCTGGGGCTGCCTAGGACACTCATCTGCCCACAGAAAGAGCCTGGCTTTGAGTGGAGCTGTGCCTGCAGCAAGAAGCATCCTTACACTTCCTAGTGACATGATTAATACATTCCTTCTTTTTTTCTCTTTTTTAGCTAATTTATATCGATTTCCACCATTTGCAACTAAATCTAATGCAACCACAACAGCATCAAAATTTGATTCCTCAAATTTATCTTTATTTTATTAGTCTCCATAATGTCTCTCATATCTGTCCCTTCCTTTCCATCCTCACTGGAATGAGTAAAGCACCTGCTACCATGTTTTATCATACTTTATACATGCAAGACACCCTCCTGCTCCCATTTCTCACTGAGTCTCATCTGAAGTCAGACCTTTATTGCTGAGCCCCCACTGAAAATCATAAAAGATCAAAGTCGAATACCTTAATTCCTAGTGCAAGACTTTGTTTGATTCTAATCTTTCTGTTCAACCCTCCCTTCCCCCATTTCTCTCCTAGATGACTTCTCTGAATGGTTAGCTTGAAAACTCCAAAAATGCCTTTTTTTTTTTCTTTTCCTGTGGGCCACATTTATTCATTCATTCACTATGGCCTTTTGTATGCCAGCTTCTTGCTGGGTCTTTGCCAGGAACACCTGATTTTTTTTTTATCTGAATCTTGTTCCTGCTTTCACACCTAGTTTATGTTAGCCTTCCTCCAGAAAGCTTTCCCTGACCTACTGACGCACTCACTGGATGGGTCCAGTTCATCCCTGGACCTTTCACTGTGGCCCAAGGAATAGAGGTCTCTGATTGACCAGATTTTCATTTCATGCCACCTTTGAGGCCAGAGAGGAGCAAGGCATGTGACTTGACTAATGGTCCACGTGGACCATGATAGACAGTGGGGCCTAAAAGGATAAATGAGTCACTGGTCTGTTCCAGCCCTGGACCTCAACAGCACCTCCTGTGTGGCTTTCTGGTGCACTCACAGCAGCTCGTTGTGGTATCATTTTCTCTTTCTTATGTGTACTTATCTTCTCCCTCCAAACAACACAAGGGCAGGTATGTTCCTTCTCTCCCCTGAATCATTTAGTGTGATGCTTGACACCTAGTGGGCTTTCCAGAAACATTTGTCATTTGGTTACTTAAATGTCTGATTGATGCAGTTGGCATGAAAATGAAGAAAAAGCAGGAAACCTAAAAAGCAAGAATTGTTTGTGAGGCCCCAATGGCTCTTGGCTCCACATACTGCTTCCCCTAGCACCGATAGAGGCTACTTGGTGACATAAGAGGTGCCTCCCCTGGTGGCGTCCAGCAGACAGCCTTCTAGCCAAGAACTGCTCCTGCCCCTCCTGAATGCCCAGCTCAGTGTGGAGCTGCAGTTACCCTTGGCCAGTGTTGCTTAGGAAATTAGCCGGAGACTGGAGGGTTAAAAACCTCTCTCTTTTTCATGAAGGGTAGAGAAAGAGAGATCTTTCCTGTCTATACTATGCTTAGCTTTTGGCGCCTTCCTGTTATCATAATGGTTCTTTGTTGGTGGCAAAAGCCTTTTCAGACCCATGAGGCAATATTTCACCCTTGGTCACACTTTAAACATTGTTGTCAGGGGCTGGCTAACTGTGCTGCAGGCTATGGGTTGCATCAGCCTGTGTGTATGCTTGTGAGTTTAGTTTGGGGATAATGTCCGGCTGGGGTTATACCTAATTTTGCATAATAGTGTTGGGAGAGAGGTAACAGAGTGCTAACAGTTATACACTAAATGCTCTTGGCTAGGGCATGCAGGCCCAGAACTTTCCACCATTCCCTGGCATCTGACCAGCCACCCCCCTGATGGCCTGAGAAAGGTTCACAGTGCAGAGAGTTGGACTTTTCTCCTATTCTGTTCTCAAACGGCCTCTCCTCAGTTGCCACCCACTGTCCCTCCTCCCAAATGCAATAGAAAAATGAAGATAGGTGGCAATGATCCCCAGGGAGTGAACAGAGAGCAGAGAACCACATTGGACCTGATGAAGTGATGTGGTGAATGCTGATAGGCAGACACCACTCCTAGCTTTGGTCAGTATCTCAGCTCCCAAGAACATTTCTCAGCTATTCTCCTCATCCAGTGCCTATGAGTCTTCTATGCTTTAAAAATGACATACACTAGGAGGTGCAAAGCAGAGTAAGGTTATACTTACCTTTGGGAATCTAGTAAAAGTTTCATAGATTTAGACCATCTTAGAACTGGCTCCCAATTAGGGGTGTTTCCCAAACCAACTCTTTGTCTGCACTGGAACTCTCCTCTTAGGCTTAAACTCTTAGGCTTATAGACTCCGTCTATAAGATGGCAGCCAGTTCTTCTTCATACTGGTCTGCCCTGCAGCTTCCAGCTGACACTTGTTCTTTTCCAGGCACTGGCAGGACTCTCTGAAAACTCTTCTTTCTCCTCCCCTAGCCCTGTATCCTGATGGATCAGGCCAAGGCATTGACGTAGAGCAGTGCAGACCAGAAGCCACAGCTTTATGCTCCTCTTTCTCTGATCTCTGACAGGAGCAGGTCCTAGAGAGGTGCCCAGATCTCCCTTATGAACCAAGACATTTGTCCTTCTGACTTTAGGAGTGCTGCCTGCTGTTGGGTTCCTCCCTGGGAATTGCCCTCAGCCAATGGGAGCTGCCTTCCAAAGGTTACATGCCCTAGGCACAAGTGGACGATGTAGTAGTACTAAGGTCTCCTCCTTTCCTTCCATTCAGGACATCTCTAAAGGGCCAGCTTGGCTTCAGAGCTTCCTGTGAGATCAGCTGAGTCCTCTCGTACAATTGTGTCAACTACTCAACCCTGTGTCGGAGCCTCCTTCTCTCACTCCCTCATGGATGTTGTTCCTAAGAGCACATTTCACATAAATTTCTTTCCCAAAGTCTGTTTCCCAGACAACCTGACCCATGGCACTTAGAAACAATGGGCAGGAGGCTACCAGCACAGGGGCCAGCATGTGCATTCTGCATGAGGAAGCTGTGTGGTAGGAGAAGCAATGCCTGGAGACTGTACACCCAAGATGTTGCGAGGGTGATGAACGAATGCCCTGGAGAAGGAAGAGTTGACTCTGGAGGATGTCTGCCTTGCCCTCTGCAGCCCATGCAGGATTGCCTCTTCCCAGTTGGAGAAAGAGGAGAGAAAAAGAAGTGCAGAGGAGTCATGATGCTTTCTGAAGGGTTAACTATTTATACAACAGTTAACCAAACACATATTGTAAAATGATCTTACTCCTTGTTGCCCAGGCAAACTTCCCTCCCAGTCATTGCTTCTCTCAATTGAAAGTTGGCCTGGGAATTGGTGCAGTGAGACTTCCCAGCAGCTGTCTCAGTGGAGTGTAATGTGAATGCAAAGTGAACATCAGAGAAAAGAGAAAATGGGGGCAGCTACTGTCTGCTCTGCTCCTCTGTGGGAGAAGAGGGGTGTGGAGAAGAGAGGGCATCAGGTAGGCCTGGCCCCACTTCTTTGATGGGGCTTCAGTCCTCAGGCCCCATGATTGTGTGCCCCTTTTGGAAGACCACTCCTCACTATGACAGTAGACAGGAGTGAAGGTCTTCCTCTTTGTACCTCAACATGGATTCCAGAGGCTAAACATGCTAACCTGCCCATCAGACCCAGAACAGACCCCAACTGGCAGAGACTTTCCTACTGTGGGAGCTTAACTGGAACCACAGCTAGTAAGGGGACATGCCTGCATGTCCTCCCCACCCTACCCTGACCCCAAAGAGGCCAGTCCAGTTCATCATCTCTGCCTCTCCCATTCCAGGCAACTCTAGAGGCCTAGAGTGTACATTTTGTAAGGCCAGGCATCCCCCCATTTGGGGATAACCATTACACAGCACTTGGAATGGGAATGCAGGCACTAGTCATCAAAGCCATGAGACTCTCTGAGTGCTGTTGGTGCCAAAAATCATTCTCACCCTTCCCAGAGGCTGTATCTGGGCATTCCCTGGAGTGTTCCTTATGGAGCAGGAACAATGGGCACAGATACACTTCTATTCCAAATGGAATATTGCCTCTTAAGAACTAACCAAGGCCCCTTCAGTTTCTGTTAAGGTTTTTGTTCAAATGTAATTTTTTAAATTTATAACCATTTTATTTGGAATTTGAAAATTAGTACATATACTGACTTGCTTTATCACCTCTTCCCCTACCTTTAAGAGATCCCAGAGAACAGGAGAAATGAAATGCAAAATTTACAAGAATTTGTATAACATAAAGTGGTGCTGGGCTCTTCAGTTAGCCATCAGGGTGGTTCCTAGCATGAAGCACCAGCCACTCATGTCCCATGCAAAGAAGGGCTCTAGATGACTTGGGGGTGGTGGGGTGTTGATTATTAGACCAGGGAGTGGTATTACAGAGCTAGAATGGCTTGGGAAGGGGTTAAGAGTGAGCACTCTAATAACAGCCTTTGGGTGACCCTGGGCCAGACATTGTTTTCTAAAAGAGGGGGAACCCAAGCCACCAAGAGCTCTAACACACAAGGGGGAAAGAAAACAATTCTAGACCACTGCGTGCAATTAAAGAGGAGCTTAATTTGGTTCTTTTAGGTTATAGATCACTCTCAAATCCTGCTTATCAGGTCTGTGCATTTTGTCTGTGCTATTGGCAGTTCTCCACAATCCACTGAAATTGTCAGAGGCTCTAGACAGGAGAGCCACAAAGCCCATGAAACAGGGGACGTATTCTCCCCACTCTTACTTGTCAAGGGGAGGTGAACTGCAGTAACAATCCGGCTGTTGCTGTGGGAATTCCACTCTGGCTTGAGCCCTGGAGTCAGTGTGACTCCAGATAACCCTGAGATGGGACACAACACAGAAAATTTAAATGGTACAAAAGCCCCTGTCATCAGATATTATCTGAGATAATTTTAAATGATTAAATGTTTCCTACCTTTTGCATGCACTCACATGCATGCACACGCACACACACGCACATGCACACACACAACACACATACCTCTTCACTCTGTATCTTTTTATATACAGTCGTATGTAGCTTAATGATGGGGATACATTTTGGAAAATACATTATTAGGTGATTTTATTGTACAAACATCATAAAGTACACTTACACAAACCTAGATGGTATACCTCTGCTGTATGGTAGCCTATTGTTCCTATGCTACAAACCTTTACAGCATTTTATTGTACTAAATACTGGAGGCAACTGTAACAGAACGCAAAGTATTTGTGTGTCTAAACATGTCTGAACATAGGAAAGATACAGTAAAACTACAATATAAAGATTTAAAATGGTACACATGTATAGAGCACTTACCATGAATGGAGCTTTCAGGACTGGAAGTTGCTCTAGGTGAGTCAGTCAGTGAGTGGTGGGTGAATGTGAAGGCCGAGGACATTACTGTGCACTACTGTAGACTTTAGTAGACTAAACACGGTACACTTAGACTACACTAAATTTATTTTAAAACTATTTTCTTTGTTCAGTAATACATTGACTTTTTAACTTTATAAATGTTTTAATGTTTTTAACTTTTTGATTTTTTTTTTTTTTTGAGATGGAGATGGAGTTTTACTCTTGTTGCCCAGGCTGGAGAACAATGGTGCAATCATGGCTCACCATGACCTATGCCTCCCAGGTTCAAGCGATTCTCCTGCCTCAGCCTCCTGAGTAGCTGGGATTACAGGCCTGTGCCACCATGCCAAACTAATTTTATATTTTTAGTGGAGATGGGGTTTCTCCATGGCAGGCTGATCTTGAACTCCTGATCTCAGATGATCTGCCCACCTTGGCCTCCCAAAGTGCTGGGATTACAGGTGTGAGCCACCACACCCGGCCTTGATTATTTCAAACTGACACTTAGCTTAACACACAAACACATTGCACAGGTGTGCAAAAACATTTTATTTCTTTATATCCATGTTCAGTCGCTATTTTCTATTTTTAAATTTTTTACTTAATTTTCTTACTTTTTAAGTTTTTTTTTGTTAAAAATTAAGACACAAGCACACACATTAGCCTTAGCCTAGACAGGGTCAGGATCATCAGTATCACTGTGTTTCATCTCCACATCTTGTCCCACTGGAAGGTCTTCAGGGGCAGCACACATGGAGCTGTCCTCTCCTAGGATAACAATGCCTTCTTCTGGAATACCTCCTGAAGCACCTGCCTGAGGCTGTTTTACAGTTAACTTTTTTTTTTAGTAGGGGTACACTCTAAGTTAACGTAAAATTATAGTATAATAAACACGTAAACCAGTATCATAGTCATTTATTATCATTATCAGTTGTGACATACTCTACATAACTGTATGTGCTAGACTTCTCTATGACTGGCAGTGCGGTGGGTTTGTTTACAGCAGCATCACCACAAAAGTGAGGAATGTGCTGCACTGCGATATTGCTACAGCTATGACATCACTAGACAACAGGAATTTTTCAGGTCTGTTATAATCTTATGGGACCGCTGTCATATATGTGAGTCATCGTTGACTATGTTTATATATTTCTGATTCTTCATCTGTACAATGGAGACAAAAGAGAAAGTCTGGCTCAGTTTCACCTCTGAGATATGTTGTGTGGGTCAAATCATATCATGCAAGCTCTCCAGAAAGATGAAGTGCTGTAGAAATGGAAGGCATTTCCACCCATAACCGTAATTTCATTACTTGTTATCTGATTACTCTCTATCTTGCCCTTTGTGTTCAGGGAACAATGGAGGCCTGTGATTTAGAGTTAAACTCTCAGTGATTTCCGTGTTGACAACAGCAAAGCTGGAAGAATCCAGTAGGATGTGGGGCTGGTTTTCCCGGAAAGCTGACTGAGCAGTTCTGCAAAAGTTTGCAAGTACAGGGCGGAATTTCCTCCAGCCTTGAAACCTTGAGCCAAGACTCAGCATCAACAAAGCAAAAGTTTCATTTCTTTGACTGTGGGAGTGCTAGTCCCACCCTTTAGATGGCCATTCAGTTTTAAGTTCAATAAGCGTTTTGATTGAGAAATGCTTTGCTGAGGGCTGAAAAGTCCTTTGAATGACAAATGAGCAGTTCAGTGGCCCATGTCACAGTCTGGGTACCTGCCAAAGTTGACTCCCTGGGTGGAGCATCTTAGTCACAGAGCCAGTGCCTGCTGTAGGTGTGCAAAGCTCCAGAAGGGTGTGTGTGTTTGTCTGTGTGTGTGTGTCTGTGTGTTTCTATGTGTGTGTGTTTGGGGAAGGGAGCAAGGTTGTGGGAGCATTTCTTATCTGCTCTTCTCTGCAAGATTTCCTGTGATTAAAGTCACAGTAAAGTACCCATAAGCCCATAATGCAAAAGAACCCCAAAACCAGCCCAGCAGCCAGCCATGGCAGGATGTAGGTGCTCTGGTCTTTAGATAGTCAGAAATGACACTTGTGGGCTCTCAGGCAGTCACGGATTGGGCTGCCTATTAAAGCACCAAATGGACATATTTACCCCTGCCAAGTCTGGAATAGTGCTAGTCATGTGTGTGTCTGTGTGTGCATGTGCACACACACACGCATGCAATACAGGGTCTGCCTACCTAAAGCAGACAAAATTCTCCAGACTGGCTGCCTCACCAGTCAAGAAGACACACCGAGGAGAGAGAGGTTGATGTGTCTCCACCACCAAGAGATAGGCTTCTCTCAGCCAGTGAGACATCCCATCCAACAATGTGAAACTGGCCTCCATACCCTTGAGATGTCAACATTGAAAGTGTAGCTGCGTCTTTGTTCTTCACTGTTATGAAGTTGGGTGTAACATAGCCTGAGTGGAATACAAAAAACATGGGTTGGCAACACATGATCTGGATTTGAATCTCAGCTCTATCACCCACCTGCTATAGACTTTGAGCAAGACCTCTCTGAGGTTCTTTCTTTACAGTAGGTAGAGATAAAACCTACTTCAAAGGTTCTTAAAGGCAAGCCTACCTGAGTCAATGAATGCAAAAACATTCACATTTAAACTGTAATTTTAAAGCACAATACAAGTAAATAGCATTATTATCATTAAAGAGATTAACTTAGCACTGTGCATCACATGATTCATCATGGGCCATCTATGAGATATCAAATAGAGAGGTAAAGCTCACAGTAATAAAAAATATTGCCAGGGCTATAATATAACCAGTGCACTGTTCTTTTCCTAAACAAACAACAAACAAATCTTGCCAGAGTCGAAAGGCAAGAGTTTCAACCACTTTTTCTGCTTTCTCAAAAGGCAGCCTTCCTTCAAGCCTAGTCCTCTCTATGAAAAACAGTGAAGGAGGCACCCTCTTTATTACAGATATGGAGTGTGGCCCTGTGTGGATCAAGCCAATGTCCTGCCTTCACTGGGCTCACAGACAACACTCACAAATGTCACAGAACTCAGATCACCCCCTCCAATACTTTTTCTTTCACCAAAGAAGGTGTGTCTGAACATAAGTGAGAGCAGTGATATCATATGCATACCCATGAATCCACTCTTCTTATTTTGAATGCACTCCTATTTCAAACCTTTGGTACTTTCTATTATTGATAACAAATTACGTGTGACTCACCTCACAACCAATTGACATGTGATGTCACAACTGAAAGTCAAGATTGAGGACAAATGTCTGCAGCCGTGGGTGAGGGGAGAGATTTGTTTTATGCGTCTTAGTATTTCTGATGCCCCGGTAGATGCTCACTGCTGACTTGAATTGGCCCTAGCCTAGGAAGGAGAATCCTCACAGCTCCCAATCCATGAGTTCTGGGGCCATTCCTAATGCAGAGGGGCTAGTTGGGTAGTCATAGCCCTTTTAGGAGCTTCACAGTCACATGACAGGAGATCAGAAATGGCCTCTACAGGAGAATTCAGTGTGGGACAAGTCAGCTCCCTTTGTACTCTGTGGTAGTGACAGTTTTAAGTGGAAGAGTTAGTGCCCAGCTTATTCCATGCCTGCCTTTGAAGAGGGTGGCCTGTTGCCAGTAAGAAGTGCTTGAGGTTTGGGTTTGGTGAGGGCTGGATGAAATGAGTGTGCCAGGGAATAAATGTATAATAAAAGTATTGCCAGGGAATAAATGTGAAAAGCCAAAGCAAACCTTCAAGTGCACAGCAAAGAGATGCATTCTGAGCTATGTTCCTAAAGACATTCAAAATCACAGGCTTCTATCTGGATCATGTGGGTGGATCTGTAACTCAGGGCATCCACAGATGCCAGGGCCAAAGCTGGCATGGCTTTTCCCCGCTAGGCTGGGAAGGCCTTGCCAGGGCAGCAGCCCCAGCCACACACCCTTGTGTTGGAGCAGTCTGGAGGCTGCCAGCCTATGGGGCTGGCTGAGAACACCAGCATGTGGGGAGTCTTCTAGATAGCCATTAGCCACAAGTGCGCTAATGGTTCTGGGGGCCAAGAGGAAATGGGTCATACTGCATGTTTGGAGATTGGAATGTGTGAATGAGTTGCTCTGTGAATTATTTTATGTTTTCTCCCTGTAGTTCAGAAGAAAACTAGTTCTGATGGGCTTGGCCAAGGTTTATGAGGCAAAGCAGGGCTTCTGAGGTGAAGCTGCATGGCTGTTTGAGCCGGAGGCATGGCGGGATTGCTGCCAGAGTCTGAAAACCTCTCTGGTTATACCAGGCCAGCTTGGTACCAGGTGTAAAGTTACTCAGGTCAGAAAATGCAGAGGTTTCATTCCTTTCTTGAAAGAAGGGAACTGTAGGCAAAAAGTGGGAAAAGAGAGGAACCATGGGAACCAAATAGATGAGGGCGTGAGGGAAAGGCCGTCACAATGGAAGTCCAGAGGTTTGTGTTCACATCATGCTGTCACCCACTGTGTGGGAAGAGTCAGCTGCAGCTCAGGGGTGGGCTTTGCAGTTAAGCCAGGCCGAAGTATCAGCCCTGGCTCTGCCACTTCCTCCCTGCGGAACTGAAGTTATTAGCCCCTTGATCTTCAGTTTCCTCGCTGTGTGAGGGGAAAATGATGATTTCCTCCCTGAGTTCTGGTCAGGATGAAGTGAGGTGAGTGTGCAGGCCTTGCTGCTGTCCCTGGCGTTTGGTGGTGTTTCTATGGTCACCGTGGTCATCGTTACCCAGTGTGACTGTTCTGATTACCATGGCTCCATCACAAACAGCACAAATTTAGTGGCAGAAAAACCCCAACTATTTTATCATGCTCATGGATTCTGCGGGTCAGAAATTCAGAAATGGCACAGCAAGGAGGACTCATCACTACTCCGTGATTTCTGGGGAATCATTTGGGAAAAGTAAAGATCCGGAGTATCTTGATGGTTGGAACCTGGAATCACCTGAAAGCTCATTCACTCACATGTCTTGAGACTGACCTGGGAGGGATTTGACAGTTAGGACTGCCAGCCAGAGGGCCTACACATGGCCTCTCCGTGTGACTTCCCCACAACATGGCAGTCTCAGGGTAGTTAGACTTCTAACACGGTGCATGGTTTCTCCCAGAGCAAGTGTTGCAAGAAAACCAGGCAGAAGCAGAATCGCCTTTTCTAACCTAGCCTCAGGAAGTTGTAGCATTCTGTGGGTTACAAATGAGTCTCTTAAGTTCAGCTGTCTTTAGTCAAAGAGAAGGCAGCTATGGATGGGAAGATGAGTTAAAGAATTTTAAAACCATCATAGTAACTATAGAAAATAATAATGCCTCATGCTTACAGAATGTTTATAGTTTTAAAAGCCCATTCACTTGATCCTCACAATGCCTTTGAGTGGTGAGCAGGACAGGTTAGCAAAACCCCATTTTGCAGATGTGGAAACAGCTTCAGAAAGGCTGCCACTTTATTCCCCTGAGCTACAGGATGAAGAGTTTATTCAAGATGCCCTCGCTGGTGCCTGAAATGTGGTGATTTTCCGTTCCTTGCTGAAGGAGGCAGTCCTGAGCAGCTGGCTTTAGTGAAGGAAGCAGTTCGATCAGAACTCTATTTACTGTTAGAACAACTTCTGTGACTTCCTAGGGCAAACTGAATTGCTTTCACTTAGCCCACACCTGGATTCTTGAAGGCAGCTAATTTTAGATTCTTTGGTCTGGTGCCAAATATCAAAGGAGAGTTGAAAGAATAAACTTTGTTCAATTGCAGTACAAATTCCTTCAACTGAGACAAATTCTGGTGCCTCATATTAAGATAAGGAAACCCCCATTTATCATATATCTTTAAGCTGAAACATTTCAACCAAAGCAGGAGAATAAAAAAAAAATGAAGATAATCTTTAAGCAAATTACTCACTGAGCAAATACCAAAAATGAAGATTTTTAAGAGTATAAAATTACTAAATTTGTGCAGGTGCAATTTGCTTTACATAATACTAGTGGTACTGATTTGGTAAGTGGAAATTAAACATTTATACTTTAAGTCTATTTTAAATTGACTTGAGAGTAATGTATGAATGGGGAATTTCCTAGTAAAGACTCCTGTGCGAATTTACTTCCTAGTTTCAGTTTTGTTAATTAGGGTTTTTAGAGACTGGATTTTCTTAAAGTGGGGCCAACTTGTGTCACATAGTTTCCTAGTGACTTAAAGAATCTGGTTTTAGAAATTCTGAGCCTTTTATCTGTTGAAATGTCCACTTTGAAGATTGCATTAACAGAGTTGGTTTCCTTTTCTTTTATTCATGATTTATATTTTTGAAAATACTGTGAGGGAAGGGTAATAAGAAGGAGAACCATGAAGAAACATTAACCAAAACTTAAACCCAAATATGTTCTTCTTTAGTGGCTCTGGAAGCCATAGTAAGAGATTAATAGGCAATTAATACACACACACACACACACACACACACACACACACACAACACACACACATAGCACACACCATAATTTCTTTTTTTTTTTCTTTTTCTTCTTTTTTTTGGGTGGGGGACAGAGCCTTGCTCTGTTGCCCAGGCTGGAGTGCAATGGCACAATCTGGGCTCACTGCAACCTCTGCCTCCCGGGTTCAAGCAATTCTTCTGCCTCAGCCTCTTGAGTAGCTGGGATTACAGGTGCCTGCCACTACACCTGGCTAATTTTTGTATTTTTAGTAGAGACAGGGTTTCACCATGTTAGTCAGGCTGGTCTCGAACTCCTGACCTCGGGTGATCCACCTGGCTTGGCCTCCCAAAGTGCTGGGATTACAGGCGTGAGCCACTGGACCCGGCCCCATCATTTCTTTTGTTGAAGGATACAGTAACATTTCTTTGAGACCTATGCAATGCCCTGTAGTTAATGCAGATCATCTTGTAATTCTAAACTTAATTTAGTTTTTAAAACTAAACTGGCACATTATGGTGGTGAGGCTACTCGAGTCAAATGTTGATTCAGCACCTTTGCTGTCTTCAGCATTGTGTTGGCTGGTGTGGGAGTTAAAAGAAGCATAGGACACAGTTCCTATTCCCATATACCCCAATCCAGCTGGAAGGCTGAGACATACATGCAGTGTACAATGAACAAGCCAGGTTTGTATACAACAACATTATGTCAAGCAAGAATAGAATTCCAGGCCATGCGACACTATGAAAGAGTATATAGGTCAGTATTTGAGGTGCTACTAATTGCGCAGACAATAAAGACAAAAGAAGAATTGTGCAGCGAGAAATGATATTGAGAGGAATGGTGACCAAAGGGGCTACTTCCCTTTAATGAAGAGCCAGAAGTTAAAAATTACAAGATCATTGAGTATGGCTGACCGAAGTCCAGCCTGGAATGGCATTAATAATAGAAGTATCAGATCCAAGGGATGGAGTCAGGCACAATGCTAAGGGCTTCTAAGTGGAAATAGTTCTTGGAGATTGGTAAATGACAGAGTTGGAGATCAAGTTAGGTGAAGGAAAGGATATGGCAATTAGGATGCAACCCTTTGTGAGTGGAGAGTAAAGAAGGAGATGGGTGCTGGTCAGTGGGGTATGGGGGAGCTGGCCACTGAAATACAATTCAGAAGACTGTGCAAAAGCCTGGGCAAGCAAGCTGACTCCAAAGAGTGGGCATTCAGCTGGCTCTGCCCTCCATGAAGATGGGCAATGGCTATCTGTTTATGCTCAATCCCAGCACCTAATATTGAGTACCTAATATTGAGTGAGCATTCAATAAATAAGTGTTGAATAAAAAAATTAATTAATTAGGAAATGAGGAAGAAAAGGAGGAAACTAAGGCTCTGTTTACTCTAGGGACATTGGACTCAGGGCTCAGGGAAGCAGACATTTCTACTCACTAAAGATGAGGGCCTTCCAGTGGACCACCAGTGTTAGTTCTCACTCAGGACCAGAGGCACTCGATGGGTCATTACTGCTGGCAGATGGGTAAGGTTGGAACAGGCAGGAATCTCTAGGATCATAGTAAACAAAAGCCTAGAGGTTTTCATCCATGTGGCATGTACAGGAAACACAAGCAGTTGGGTATGGCTGGAGCATAACACACTGGGGGAAGTGGCAGGATGGACCCTGAGTGTCTTGTTGAAGAGTTCAGATTTTATCCTCAAAGCAGTAGAGATGTGCTGAAGGATTTTAAACAGCAAAGTAACAAGGTCTGATTTACAGGAAAGACAACTCTGGTAGCAATCCAAATTAGATAGAATGGGAGAGACGAGAGGCAGGAAAATTCACTAGGAGGCGGTTTTGATAGGGCAGGTGAGCACTAATGAGACCCTAAACTAACACACGGGCGCTGGGACCAAGGGAGGAGACAAAATCAAGAGATATGTACAAGATTTGGTTAAACACTTTGGGTGAAGACAGACACCAACAACTGCAAATAGGATGATGTGATGCTGTTACTCAAGATTGGAAGTATAAGAGAAGAATCCCTTTGGAGAGTAGAGAGTGGCCCCTATACTGTCTACAACAATGCTGGGCACAGACACTGCAGCTTGCACTACTGGACACCGGACACTACTAGAACCTGGACATAGCAGCATCTATCCTCACATGAATGGAGCCTGCCAGTGTTTGCCTTTTGAGCCTGGTTTCCCATTCAAAGGTGGCTTTCAGGAGATGCATCTGGTTGCCAGATCCAAG
Organism: Cacajao melanocephalus; assembly: GCA_963573385.1. Lineage (NCBI taxonomy): Eukaryota > Metazoa > Chordata > Mammalia > Primates > Pitheciidae > Cacajao > Cacajao melanocephalus. The sequence goes on along the minus strand of CAUYLG010010996.1, from coordinate 163,731 downwards.
GTTGCATGTGTGCACCCTAGCTGAAAGGGAAGCAGGAACCAGTATCCAAACTACCTTTGCTTCCCACCTAAACTCTTAAGGTGGAGACTTCGAAGAAGAAACCTGTTTAAGAGGGGCTGGTCAGCCATAAAGAATGATGAATGTCCATTAAAAATATGAAGAATGAAGAAAACAAAGAAGACCAAGACCAGAGCCCTGGGGAAAGCCAATATTTAAGGGACAGAGGAGAAAGAGTCAGTGAAGGAAACTGAGAAGGAAGAAACAAGATAAAAGGTGATTCAGAAAAGTAGGAGTGTTGCAGAAGCCTTGGGAAGAGAGGGCTTTGAGCAGAACTGAGCAGCCATTGAATTTGACAGTTAAGAGGCAGCCTTTCACCTGTGGGAGAGCATTTTTAGGGACAAGTAGTGGTAAAAGCCAGACTCCAGGGGTCTCAGGAGTGTGGGAGTTGTGTTAGTGAAGACAGACTGTGGGTCACTCTTTCAAGACAATTTGACTGCAAAGGGAAAAACAAAGAGAAAGTCGAAACTAAGGAGTGGCACAGAGTGGTAGGGTGTGGAGTTGGATTTTTGAGCCTGGGGCACTTTGACTACATTTATAGGTGTACGTGCTGGGCAAACCTTGTGTTTTCTGAGGATGCCCCCAGGCTGTGGGGAGAACAAATTTAGTAATGGCCTCTCCCTTTCTGCTGCTCTGAGAAAGTTGCTCTGTTCTACAAAAGTATTAGTGTTCTTTTTAAGACTAAACTACCTGTGAAGCTCTCCTTCTTTAAGGATTAAGAACATAGAAAGTCTCAACTTTACATCTAGTGTTTGCAGATGTCTACTGCAAGAGGCATCCTGAAAGGCTGGAGGGAGGTGTGAGGGTTGGGGTGGGAGGCTTGAATTGAGCACAGCCTTGTAGCATCTCAGCCCAGTTCATCTTTTCCAGCTCCCAGACAGGAATGGCACCCAGACCATATTCCTTTGGACCTGGGCTGGTGGCTGCTGCTGCCACTCCTTCTGTGCCTATCCCAAAAGACTTTGCAAATTAGATGCTCTTGACATCCTCCTACCCACACGCTTACAAATCCCTGAGCTGATCCACAGCCAGCTGCCTTTTTCCTGGTAGAGCACAAGGAAAGCGTTAGACTTCTGTTGAATTTTTCGTCCAAGTTGCATCCTTCTATCATCCCAAGACCTCTGACTCACCTTTAGTTTCATATAAATACTATGTTTAAGTGAACAAAAGCTTCGGTCTTCTGAAGAGTTCTAAGCACTTATGACACTCCCCTAGAAACATGCCCAGGAGTAAAATATTTTTTGGCTTGTTTTTAATTTTTTAAACTAGAGATGAGGTCTTACTATGTTGCCCAGGCTGATCTTGAACTCTTGGTCTCAAGTGATCCTCCCACCTCAGCCTTCCAAAGTGCTGGGATTATAGGAATGAGCTATCATGCCCAGCCATGAAATTTGTTAAACACCTTACTTTTCAGATGGAGGAACTAATGAACAAGTAGATAGGGTTGCCTGCCTGCTACCCCTGCCTCCCTGCCCCAGGCATGGTTATGAACACCTGGAAGAGATGAGAATCCAGGACACTTTCTTCTGCTTATCAAGTAGCAAGAGACAAGAGACTACGCAATGTTTATTTGATTGTGCTGGGGATAGAGGGGATTGATTCAGGAGAATAAAGATGGTGGGTGGGTAGGAGAAAGATAAATGCATCTTGAGCTCCACCTTTAATTTGCATAAAACATTTCAGCTCAAGAAGCCAACATTTGGTAATTTCTGAATAACCACAAGAGCCTATGACAAACCTATTCTGGAAACAACTGAACCATGGGCCTCTCTGCTCTTCTCACAAATGCTGTTGATAAAAGCTCTGTTCATTTGCTGAAGGGTGAACTCATCTGTCTTCAAAGCACCTAACTCCTTGCAGGTGGGCAGAGACTGAATCCAAGTGCCAACTGCCATCTGCACAGCCAAGCTGGCAGAATCACCTCTTTCCCTCCACTCACAGTCACATGACCAAACCAGCAGGTTCTTGGAGCATCTGCTTCTGCCCCACATGGTGGGCTCCACCTGGGAGACTTTCCATCACAGGCTTTTTGAAAAAGAGTCTGCTTCTTTGTAGGAAAGAGAGTTGCTGTCATCCATAAGACTTCTGACCCCAGCCACCAAACAAGGGTATACCTGGTGGGTAGGGCAGACATGTGCTTGCCTGATTTCTAGCTATGGTTCCCTGGAGATAATTAAGTAAAAAAAGAAGTGCCTTTGGGTTTTGGCCCAGCTCAAAGTAAAATTAGAGAAGGCCTGGAAGGGGAAAGAGAAACTGCAGTTTGGGCAAATCTCTTTCATTTGTAGTTTCTTTCTTCTCTCAGACACCATGGCAGCTTGCTTCCTAAGGGGATTTCCTTGTGGGGGAAGACATGAAACCCATTGCATTTGGCTGAGCATCCTGTTTAATGAAAGCAATAAATCATATCAGTGAGGGAGGTCTAGAGAACTGAGCCAGGGAAGGCGGGACAGGGGTTTCTGCTGGCTTCAGGCTTGGTCCCCTTTTTGATCACAGTACAGTGGGAAAAACAAAGGTTTCATGGGATGCGCCCTGGAGAGCCCAGAAGGAAGCTGGGGGGTGCATCTCGCATTCAAACTCAGCTTACCTCTGCCTTGAGTGGGACTCTGGCTCCTGTGTATGCAGAAGGGCCAGCCTCTTCATCATACTATACAGATTGGTGGCCTGAGAGAGATCCAAGTAAGGTCCCAGATTCTCTCTTGCACTCATTTGTTGCTAATGGAAAGTGCTCCTATTGGAGAAGCACTTTACATTAGCAAAACGGTCTTCTCATTATGACTACCTCTAACGTAGGCTCATTTTATAGGTATTTACCCCTGTGGAAATGTGTCCTCGGGAGGAAGACAGGGACTGATCAGGATAGCTTGCCAACTTCATACTTTGCCTGGGTCTAACTCTGCAATCAAGCACCAATGGGAATAAATGATTTTGCCACTAAATTGTAATGTGTCTAAGACTCTCATCACACTCTAAGCTTTGGCATTCCAATCTGTACAGTGGGGATAATAATGCCTACCTAATGGGGCCATTGCCAGGGTGAAGGGAGATTGCAGATGTGAATGCCCTGGATAACTGTAGTGTACAGTGTGGGTGGTGGGGGCTATTCTTGCATACCACCTGCTGCCTCTCAGGCCTCGGGCTAATCAGGCCTGGCTAGGTTAGATCCACGGGTCTTGCCTGCACTTTCTATGCCCTCCCACTACACATCCCCATGCCCTTCCCCAGCATCCTTTTACGTGCATCCTGATATCATACTGTTGGCACCATTAAGCCTTAACCTTTCTTTTTAAGAAACAATAGTAATGTGGACTGAGAGATGACAGGCACACAGACCAATCTATGATCTTTATACAAAGAAACACATTAAATAAATACCTATTTAGATTATAGACAAATAATGTAGTCAGTGTACTCAGGAGTGGCTGGGTAAGAACGGGCTTGTCTGTACTTCCTGGCTGATTGAGTGCTCTCATCAAAGTCCCCACAACATTTTCCAAGCAGAGTCAGTCTGGGAAAACACCACCTGCTTGGATCCAAATTAGACAAATGTCTCAAGGAAAAGCTGTATCAGCATTTTCTCCTTTGAGGTTCATGTTTTAACAGTGAAAGGGAAATATTTGGTAACTTTAAATGCATTTATTTTTATGAACCTCTCAATGCAAAGGCTGTATGCGCCAGAGCAGTGGAAACTAAGCTGGACTATGTGAGATTTGTGGAGCAGTTGGGGCTGTCTATAGGACTCTCAAGCTCTGCCTGTGTTACTGGCCCACTGATCTGGAAGGCTCACCTCCAGATTGCTCTTTTTCCTGGGCTCAATTTTTCTCTCTTGCATGACATGGTACATCAAATAAAACTTTGAGAAAGTGCAATTAATTAATTTATAATCTGTTTCTCATTCCCTATTAGATGAAATGTTTTAAGAAAAAATACACAGCATAAGTTTTTTAATACATCTTGATAGTTTTAATTTCAAGCATCTCTTGAGAATACAACCTCCAAATCAACTTACATTTAAGTTTGAGGGATCTTTGGAGAGTGTTGGCCTAGATTTTGCTTGGGAGAGGTTACATCAAGGGAAAGAATCACCACAGTCAAAGAAAACACAGCCCTGGACAGGGTAGAGCTAGTGTGCAGTTTGCCTGAAGCAAGGGTCCATGAAGGGAAGGTAGTTAGGAGCAGACTGAGGAAGTTGAGTTTTGCTCTGCTGGCCGTGGAGAGCCAAAGAGATTTTCAAGCAAGAGAGTAAAAATCAGATTAATTCACAGAGTAACAGAGTCTGTTTATCTTGAATTGTCTTTTCCTTGCCCACAATACATCTGGAAGTTGTTGTTGAATTGGCCTCAGCTGAAAAACTGAACCCATGGATGACAATGTATTCCATCACTGTCTTCTCAAGGTCTGCTATAAGGTATCTCTGCTTCCATAGTACAATCGCTAGTAGACTTCTAGGATCCCAAAACAAAAGGAGATGCTTCTGGGAAGTGGCGACGAATGGTCATGCCACCTCACTACATTTCACTGGAAAGAAGGCTCTAAGGCTCTTCATGTGATAAAGATGCAGGTGGCTTACAAGTCAACCAGTCCAATACAAATGAGAAAATTGAGGCCCAGAGAATAATTCATCCAACACTTCCATTATCATTCATAGGCTATTGTTATAAGCTTTATGCTGAGCACTTTGGATACGTAAAAATATAACAGCATCCCTGTCCTCGAGGAGCTTACAGTCTGGTAGAAGAGAGGAACACATAAACAGAAATAAAGTATCTCAAGAGGCATTTAGAATTAGAATAAGTGATTGCTACAGTGCCATTCAGCTCCAAGTTTCTCCAGGGATGACAACTTATTCCACCACTGTCTTTTTAGTCTGCCATAAGGTGGCTCTGCCTTCACAGTACAAGAGCTATAGACTCCTTGTATCCCAGTAAGTATGTATCCTCATGTCTATAACAAAGCAGGAGCCTTTAGTGGGGTGATAAATGGAGTTGGGTATTATGGAAAAATAAGAAAGAAATGCTTGACACAAACTGAGGATCACCGAAGGCTTCCCAGAACTGGTTAGTGGCCAGCCTGCAGGGGGGCCCATTGATTCTCGCCTCCTGGATTCATGCCCTTGTGTAATTCCCTCCCACACTGAACCTTGGCAGGCCTGTGTGACCAATACAGTATGGTGGAGGGGATGCTAGAGGTGACAAATGGCACATGAGTTTCAGCTTAATTTCTTGGATCATCCTGGGGGAAAGCAGCCCCCTTATCTTAAGAATACCCAAGATGAGGTCCCTGTAGAAAGGAACTGAGGCCTCCTGCCCACAGTCAACATCAGCTCTCCAGCCAAGTGAACAAGCTGCCTTGGGAGTGTGTCCTGCAGTCCCAGTTAAGCCTCAGCTGATCACACTCCTGGCTGACGTCTGACTACCACCTCATGAGCTATCATCAAATTCCTGATTCATGGAAACTGTGAGAGAAAAGAAATGACTGTTACTGTTTCAAGCCATTAAGTATTGGGGTAGTTTCTTAGACAGCAATGAATAATGAACCTAGCACCTGTATTAAAAACACAGGTCTTCTGTTACCCAACCCAGTAATCTCTCAACTGTATTCACTTTAGCAGTCCATCAGCATTTTTTTCTGATACCAAAAACTAATCAAATAATTTTTATTAACCTACATAAAGAGTTTGACTGCCTATGATTCAATACATATGATTTAATAAAATAATTTTGAAAAATAAAGATAATTTGAAAAAAGTCTTACAGAGTTAAGCAGAGTATTCTTTTTCTTTCCAATTCTATTCAGTATGAAAGAGGTGGCATTCTTTCTTCAGTTTCCTTCTTTATATGGTGGCATTTTGGCAAGAGGATTTCTTTTCTGTGTGGTAGCATTTCTGAAATAGTTATATGTGGGTTTGTTATTTGTTTGTTTTCAAAATAGTAGGTTTACAAAAAAAGATCTCTGTTTCAATTTGTAAAATAATCTACTTCAGCAGAAACCTAGGATGGTCTTGTCAGTGGTTTTAAACACAACAGATTTTTAGTACCAGCAATTTTATTCCCAGACTAATTCAGCGTGGGAGAGTTCACCAAAAATAGATGACAAGGATGAAATCTGTGTAGATAGAAAACTGCTTCTAATAGGTGTAAATCCCATTTTAAGCAGACGCAGGTGTGCAAGCCAATTAGAGAAAATGGAACCTGGCGAACAGAGAGAACGGTTCCCCAGGGTCCCCTGGGAGTAGCGGGTTTTAATCACAGCCTGTGTGAGGGACACTTAACTGAGATTTAGGAGATTATTAGAAACTATTAGCACCTTGTCAACTACAGGAGTCAAGAGGACTCTTGCTTTAAACCTTGAACTGTGGTTTTCCACTTTCTTCCTAAGACTGTGAAGACACAGTTGGTGGTTATATGGAGCAACTCTGCTTGCTGAATTCTCACTTTAGAGAGCTCTTTGGATTATAGCAGGAGGCACAGTCCAGCAAGCATAATGTCCCTCACCTTAATTCTCCTGTTTCTAAGTCTTCTGGTTAGCAAATTGCTCTTCCAAAGAGATCTCTTCACTCTGATACCCTACACCACCCACCTCACCTTCTCTAGTACCCTGGATAAATTCAAAGGGACATTTTAGGAGTGAGGAACGCTGGTTGGAGGTGCCAGACCCAGAAAACTTTCCATTCTCCCGTCTACACTGAAGCACTGTGCAGTGGAGGCAGGTACATGGGCTCTGATTTAAATTAAGACACCATCACTCACCATCTAGGTTAGATGGACAAATGATTTAACCTCTTTGGAGCTAGTTTTTAATCATAATCCGTTTCTTACCATGTTATTGTGATGATTAAATTTAAAAAATAAGGCTGGGCACGGTGGCTCACGCCTGTAATCCCAGAACTTTGGGAGGCCAAGGCAGGTGGATCACCTGAGGTCAGAAGTTCAAGACCAGCCTGGCCAACATGGTGAAACCCTGTTTCTACTAATAAAAAATGAGCCAGGTATGGTGGCACATGCCTGTAATCCCAGCTACTCAAGAGGCTGAGGCAAGACAATCACTTGAACCTGGGAGGTGGAGGTTGCAGTGAACCGAGATAGCACTGTTGCACTCCAGCCTGGGTGACAAAAGTGAAACTCTGTCTCCAAAATAATAATAGTAATGATGATAAAACAGTGGCTTCCAGTTTTTGAGCACTTGGTGGCTGCTAGGCATTATTGTGCTTTATGGATATTAGCTTATTTAATCCTTAAAACAACCTTATGAAGTATCCACTTTCATCCTCCTTGTTTTGCTGAAAAGACCACCTAGGCACAGAGAGTAACTTCCCCATGGTCACAGAGTTAACAAGTATCACAGTGAGGCATCACAGACAGTCTGACCTGCGTCCATGATCTTGATATTGAACTGTAATGACTTTGTGGAGGTATCAGGCATTAATAATAATTTAGGCTGTTACTATTCAGCACGTTTTCCCCAAGTTGCAAGCTGGTATCAAATTCTGGGCCCTGCTGCCATTGCTATCATTGGGATGTTGGGGCCCAACCACCAACCCCCACCATTAACTGATGGTAGTTACAACTTCCTTCAAGTGCCACTTCTTAAATTACATTTCTGGCTCCATTGAGCATATTTCCTGAAGCCACCTAGAAGATTTAGGCGCTGGTCACTTGATGTCAGCCAAGCAAGGACTCTAGCTCAGAGACAAGCAGGCAAAAAGCCAAGCTCTCACCCTGGTCATCTGCAGCTGTTATCAATAAAGCTGGTTGCAGAGGATGTGGAAGTCGGCAGACAGGCTTGCATCTAAGGGCTGAAACACAATGCTGTCAGCTGGAAACAGCCAGTGCTCTTGGGTAATTCCTAACTTCCTATCAGAAATAAACAAAAAGCCCCCCCTACTCAATTTCCCACTTGGCTTCTCTGCTTGGCAACCAGTCCCTAATGCCTATCACCTAAGATAGCAAAAATATTAGGCCAGGCTGCTGGGCTAGAACAAAAAGGATGGCAAAGGCCATCTCTTCCCTGACCTCTGATCCGCTAAGCGACTGATCTTGTGGGAATCCAGATGGATCAGGGTTTTGGGGGCTGGAAGGGGCAGGGGCCAGCATGTGCAGTGAGGGGAGGACTAAGCAGAAGACAAAAGAAGGAAAGAACGTTGAGTGAGCAGAGCGGACAAATTCAAGAACCCCTGTTAGTGGTCTCCCTGTATCTTGCTGGAAGTCCAGGCCCACCCAAGGTCCACTGAGCAAGTCTGTCTTTGGGTAAGGGTAAACCCTGACAGGCTGATGGGACAGAGGTTACAGGGAGATTCTGGCTGAGCATCTAGAGGCTGCTATCTGTGGGATTAAAAATGGATGGCCCAGCTTGTGGCTGAGCCTGGAAACCTCTCTCTCCACAGCATGGCCCTTTGACTTTGTGCTGTTAACGCCTGTGTCTGTGGGAAAGAACATCTCTGTGGACATGCTAACTTTCCTAGGCCTGGATGCCACACACACCTAGCCATTGTGGTTGGCATTTGGTGTCACCATGAGCAACTTCCCGGGTGACAAGATACCTACTTGGATTGACTTGACTTTTCTCCCCAAATGAAAATGCCTTCCTGTTGTGATTTTGTGCCATCACGTCTCAAATTTGGGCTGGCATTTCAAAGCCTCTTTTCTTTTTCTTTCTTTCTTTCTTTTTTTTTTTTTCTGAGACAGTTTTACTCTGTTGCCCAGGCTGGAGTGCAGTGGCATGATCTCGGCTCACTGCAATCTCTGCCTCCCAGATTCAAGCAGTTCTCCCTCAGCCTCCCGAGTAGCTGGGATTACAGGCATGCACCACCGTGCCTGGCTAATTTTTTGTATTTTTTAGTAGAGACTGGGTTTCACCATGTGGACCAGGCTGGTCTTGAACTTCTGACCTTAAGTGATCCACCTGCCTCGGCCTCCCAAAGTGCTGGGATTACAGGTGTGAGCCACCACACCCAGTTGGCTCTTTTCTTTTTCCATGTACAGTGCTCATTTTTTAGGCATATTCCATCCCCTTAGGGCAGGGCTGAGTACATAATTGTCAGGGCCCAGTGCACAATGAACATGCAGGAAGGGCCTCATTCAAAAGTTATTAAGAATTGCAAGATGGCAGTCGCAGAGCATTACACCAGGTGTGGGACCCTTCTAGCTCAGGGCCCTGCATGGGTTCTAAGAGGCTACATTTCTGTAGGCAAGGTTAACTGGGTCAAAGATGACATTGTATATATTTTTGGTCATTTTTAATTTTAGAATATTTTAATACTGTTTTTAATGATCAAAATATAAAGATTTTAATCAGTCATTACTAGTTCTTTTTTAAATATAGAGGACCTTAAATTTGAGAGATATGAATATCTAGGCACCCCTTCTCTTAACACTTAACTGATTCTAATCACTACTTAACATAAGCCTAATTTTCTCCCATCCTTGAGTAGCACTGTGTTTTCCATCTCACAGTCTTCAGTGGCTCTGAAATGTCTCCCCTTAACTGGAGTAGGGATCACCTAAGGATGCGGCAGCTGTCATGGAACCATGCTGCCCAGAAAGGACCATTTCCCCAGGGAAGGGAAGTTTATCTCTCATTTGTACAGCTAGAAACCCAGGCAGCAGAACCTGGGAGATTAACACTGACAGCACAGAGGAAGAAAGACATTCAGTATTGTCCAGCAAGTCAAGGTGGGAATTCCAGGAGATGAGAGGCAGTGCCAGGTACCTTTCTACCAGTTGCTTGGGTGGGGTCATGGAGACATATCCTCAGAGGACTAAGGCCAAGGTTTTGCCCCCTGCTCTTCCCACGGCTCCCCTTCTCTGGTCCTGGCTCCCAGGTTATCCTTTGTTCACCTGAGGGTCCTAACTAAAGTTGCCAGATTCAGCTAATAATACATACAAAATTCAAATTTAACTGGATAGACCATATTTTATCTGCTACCCCCAGTCCTAACCCTGCCAACCTGCACCCCATCCTGTCTTGGCTGACTGAGGACTGGCTTCTTCATGATTGTAACTGCACCCAGACCAGTGCTCTTCCCACCAGCGTGCCCCACCAGGCTTTCTTGGACTTAGCTGCTGACCTGCCCTGCCCTACCCTGCCCTGCCCCGCCCTCTGATGGGGACTTCACAGACAAGCTGTTAACCACCATGGAAGATGCCAGTGCCAGGCGAAGACTCATCTCTGACCTGCGGTCAGCTCTGCTGGGGCCTCTGTGCATTCCTTCCCAGTGCAGCTCATCCTTGGCACTGAGACCCGTGGCAGGGGAGGGCGGAGTGTAGGCTTGGCTCCCTCACCAGCCTGCAAGGTAGGCCCAGAGTGCATTGAGGTGGTGATTGTGGCTTGGGAATGCTTGTTAGACAAGTTCTTCTCTTCAATTTCATTTCATTTTAAATTTCCCTTTTTGGAAATGAGCATGAAAAGTATTGAGTGTCAGGAATGTGCACATTTCTTGGTGATATGTTATTTAATCCTCATAACAATACTATGAGGTGAGTAATATTGTCCCTACTTTGCAGATAAAAAGACTAAGCTGCCACCATCTTCCTACTGGTAGATTTCAAAACTTGAATTAAACTCTGGTCTTCTAAATGCAAGCTCAGGGGCTGGGTACAGTGGCTTACCTCTGTAACCCCAGCACTTTGAGAGGAGGACAAGGCAGGAGGATTGGTTCAAGCCAGCAGTTCAAGATCAGCCAGGTAGCAAAGCAAGTCCCCGTCTCTACAAAAAAAAATTAAAAAATAAGCCTGGCATGGTTGTGCTTGCCTGTCCTAGCTACTTGTGAGGTTGAGATGGGAGGATCACCTGAGCTCAGGATTTTGAGATTATAGTGAGTTATGATTGTGTCACAGCAGTCTAGCCTGGGTGACAAAGCAAGAGCCCATCTTAAAAGAAAAAAAAAAGTCCAAGCCCATGCTCTATTATTGCACAGTTTCATCATTGGCCATCCAAGCAGAAACTGTTGAATAATTAATTATTCATACCTCACTCTTTGTCCAATCTGATCCCTATGTCCTTATGATTTTGCCACTGAAATGCCTCTCGATGTCACCGTATTGGCTTCCTAGGGCTGCTGTAACAAACAACCACAAACTGGGTGGCTTAAAACAACAGAAATTTATTCTTACAGTTCAGGAGGCCAAAGTCCAAAATCAAGAAGTCAGCAGGGTTGCTTCCTTCTGGAGACTCCAAGGGGAAAACCGCCCCGTGCCTCTCTCTTTGCCTCTGGTGATTGCAGGCATCCTCGGCATTCCTTGGCTTGTAGCTGCATCACTCCAGGCTCTGCCTCTGTTGTCACATGGCTTCTTCCCTGTGTGTCTCTCTGTGTCTAGGTATAGCTCTCTCTCCTGTCTCTTATATAGGCATCAATTACTGGATTTAGGGCCCTCCCCAATCCTCTATGTCCTCATCTTAACTAATTACACCTGCAAAGACCCTATTTCCAAATAGGATCACATTCTGAGGTTCTGGGTGGACAGGAATTCTTGGGGGACACCATTCAACCCAGTACAACTGCTGTTTCTCTAGTCTGGACTTTCACCATCATCACTGTTCCGATTTGAGGCTTTTCCCTCTCCAGTTCATTCATTGCTCAAAAATGTGCTTTCTGAAAAGTAAATCTGACCACAATACTCCACAACTTAAAAATGATCACGTCTAAATGGCTTCTAGCAGTGGTTCTCAAACTTGAGTGTGCAAAACGATCACCTGGAGAGCTTCTTAAAATTCAGGTTAGAGAGCCCCATCCCAGAGCTTCTGATTCAGTAGGCCCTGGGAGAAGCTGGAATCTGCATTTCAACATGCATAAGATGATTCTGATGTAGACAACTGTAGACCATATTTGGAGAAAGGTTTATAGGATAAAATACAAAAGCCGAACAGAACCCAGCACGTAGAAAGCACTCGATGAAAGCTAACCATTGTGATTTTTTATTTTCATAGCTTTGCTCATTTTGCCTACTTTTCCTGGGAATTTTTTTCCTCCTTTTATCACTTGGAATAATTTCTTTCATCCTTCAAAATCCAGTGAAGAAGCCATCATCTCTGTAAAACCTTCCTGGACTCCCTTAATGCCATATTAGTTACTATCTTCTTGTCCATTCCCCCATAATTGTTGCTGGTATTCTTTGTTCCGGTACCATCTTATGCAAAGGAATCACACATATTTCTGTCTACATACATGAACAGTTTGAGGGTGCCTACCATTCTGTAGGGATTAGTAGAAAGTCTAGCATATTTTATAATTAAACTCCTTATTCATCTCCTCATCCAATTGAATGTTCAATTTATTGTTTTAAAATGGAATTGCATGATTTTTTTCTTAATTTAATTCAATAATTGTACTAGCTCTTCTTTCTTCTTACTACACTCCCTGTTTTCTCTCTCATAGATGCTCCAAGTTTCACACAGTGGTCAGTATGCAGTGACTAATCTGGTTGGATTGTTTCACATTCCAAATACCTTATTTAGGAACTAGGGCTTACCACCTACTTGTAGACACAACCCTTAATTCTGATGGCAGAAATGTTCTTCCTCTGCTCTGCCTGCAGAATCCATAGGAAGGATACCAAATGCTGTGCTTTAAAGAGTAGTATCTGAGTCTCATAAGGAAGTTTGGCTCCTACCAGTGGAGGCTAGAAGCTTATTTAGTGGTGCAGGCCATGGAAGTTAGCTGCCTTGGTCTAAAATATCATCTTCTCTCTCTGAGAATATTATCCCGAGACCACTTTATGCAATAAATGGATAAATGAGATTTTCATGGGCCTATAAAGATTTCTGAGACTTGAAAAACTGTATGTATTTTTTCAAAATAGGGAAAGGAAACTGCATAATCAAAATTGATAAATTGAATTAAATGTCTACAAAATATAAAATGATTCCAACTAGCCAACTGCATCTGAGCTCAACTCTGATGTGGTTATGTATGTTATATTTCATGTGAATCACATTTTAATAATTTTTTATATGGGATGTGGTCTCCAAAAGCAAAAGTGCCTGATCTTTGTGAGGTTCTCAAAATGATCCCATATTGTCTGCCATGAAGGAGCTGATGGCATTGAGTGGAGTCCATGTGAGGAGTGGGAATGGAGGAGAGGCGAGTCCTTATCTGGACAGTCAGATCCAGAGAATCACATGGAAAATTATCGCATGATCCAGGCTTTTGGCATGTGGTTCAACAGGTGAAAGAGAAATTGTGTAGATGATTGCTGCTCAGCTTTTGGTACTGAGATCCAGGCCAATTCTGACCAAGCCAGAGAGGACACCAGAGGCCCAGATCCACCAAACCCAAAGGACCTAAAACTTACATTGTTTGCATTTCATCAACAAATATTTACTGAGCCTGTTATGTATCTAGAACTCTGCTAGTGCTGGAGAACACCACAGTGAGCAAGATAGGCAACATCTTGCTCAAGGAGTTTACAGCACAGTTGAAAAAACAAACTCCAGGAAGCTAACCACCAGTGGAAGAAGGATTGCAAAGGGATATGCAGGCTATCATGGGTGTCTGGAGGAGAGGTTAATCTAGTCTGGGAATCAGGGAGGACCACTCAGAGGAACTAACATTTAGTATGATAACTGAAGGGTGAGTAGGAGTCAGCCACAGGAAAGAATTTCTCAAATAAAGCCTCGTGCTGCCTTAACATGGTGTCAGATGCCAAGAATGGGCATCCTCTATGTGCCCGCTATTCTGAAGCCCCTTCTGATTGGCCCAGTAACGTCTCTGAATCCCTGCCATGGCTTCCTGATTCACCTTTCCCTGCTGAAACTACAGCTAACCTTGCCTATGTTGCTGGGGCCCTCCCTGCCTGGATGTAACAGCCTCTGCACTAGATGGCTTGCCCTGGATGGCCCATGCAAAGCTGTACTGCTGCTGCCACCTGTTCCCAAACACCGCCACTGCCCTGGAACACCACACCCCCTCCTACCCCATCTGACCTCCTCAGAGGTCAGAGCACGCTCTTGTTTGTCACCCTCCTTTGGCCTCGGTAACTGCAGGAGTCAGCCACTCACCCTATTGTAGTCCCACCATTTCCCTCTGGCTCAGGCCTCAGCTTCAGTCACACCATGTGGCACATCCTACAGAAATGCTGGAGTCATAGAGCGACGTTTCCCAAACTAGGGAATCCAGTGCATCCTGAAAATATATCCATGCACTCCAATTGGAGGAACATTGCACTGAAAGATAATGCAGTCACTTCTAACTGACATGATTATAAACCAAACACAAATGTGTGCCTTGAAACTTCATGTCAGTACTTTGTGTAAGGTAGAGAATGTTTATTCCTTTATATTAAAATCAAAATGGATTTTTAAATTAATCATTCTTTCAGATGGCATATCTCACTTTAAAGCGTACAGCCTTAGAGTAGAAAGAGTGCCTCACCTTTCTGAGCCTCAAGCTTTCTCATCTCAAAAATGGATGTGCATTGCCCGACTCTTGCATACTTCACAAATGTTGTGAATGTATATTATTAGGTGAGGCACGTAAGACACCTGGAACTCCATCTGAAGAGGAGTTCAGATGGATTATTGTTATTTGTCTTCATCCTGTCTTCATCCTGTCTGCCAGCTGAGAGAGATAGCCAGCCCACATTTGCTCAGCAACCTGGAACTTCCTCCTCCGATGAAAATCCAGTTCTCCCTATAGAAATAAAATAAGGCCAAATATTCAGGAGAAAAGTCACTGGTTTCTTTCTACTCCTCAGAGATTGGATTTTGGTTTTAGATTCTGCTTTTCAAATTAACTTGTCTACTGTGCCTATGTAGCCTAATGCTTAAAAGAAAAAGGAATGTTTGAATACCCTTTATACTAGTACCCAACAGGCCAAGGGCTCTGAGAAAATGAGAGGATCTGGAGAAGGGTAGACGCATGCATGCACACATACACCACGTGCATACACGTGTGCACACTCACACACACATCACCTAGCTGTGCTAAAGTCTCCGGGTAGAGAAAAGGGTACTGGCCTGTGTTTGCACTGTGCCTTTCATCTGGGGTACACAAAGTTCCTGGCAAGGAAGGCAGGCTTTGCCACTCCACCCCACCCCACTGGGAGGCTGCTTCCCCAGTTAAGTCCTGGGGGATATCCCACTACAGCCCTATGTGTCTCCTCTAAGCTCTCCTTTACCCCAAGCCCAACCCTCCTCCTGAACACCAGACTCCTGTTCCTGGCCATTTTGTCCTTAGTCCCCCTCCACTGTCCTGCCCACTCTTTGTGTAGTGGGCTAGTGGGGGGACATACAAAAAATCCAAAATATTAAGTAAGCCAGGGCATCTTTCCTGTGGCTCACCTGGTTTGGTGTGTCTGTACTTCCAGGGAACTTGTCCTCAGGTGGGCCTGAGAAAGAGACAAATATTCAGCTGTTGGTGGGGAGGGGTTAGAATATTTGGAGTTTTTAGTGCACTATTCC
The DNA here is from genome assembly GCA_963573385.1 of Cacajao melanocephalus. Classification (NCBI taxonomy): domain Eukaryota; kingdom Metazoa; phylum Chordata; class Mammalia; order Primates; family Pitheciidae; genus Cacajao; species Cacajao melanocephalus. The sequence goes on along the minus strand of CAUYLG010010996.1, from coordinate 148,281 downwards.
TCAGGGACAAAAAAAAAAGCAGCCAAGACCCAGAGTCTAGCAAGGATCCGTAGTCCCAAATTCTGCTCTGGTAGAAGACCTGGTAAAATGCTGCATGAGTCTCAGTTTTGTATTTTGTGTTGCTTTCTTTGCTGGGGGACTCAGATATTAACTCCATTAATAGAGTTTGGGTGCAATGCAAATGCTTCCCCCTCTGCCTCTGCAGTTATTGTTTGTGTTTAGCTGGTCTTTGTCTAGAAATAATTGCTGCAGGTGCGGAAGAGGTACCATTTTCCAGTGCTCAGTCTATATCAAAGGTTTCTGAAATTGCTGCCCTGAGGTCAAGCAGGTTGGGAGGAGGAGAGACCTCTTTACTTTCCTGAGACTGTTTTCTGGAGTTTGGGGTTTTGGCAAAGGCATCATGGCTGAAGGACAGTGGGATCTCCCCTAGGGGGCCTCAGAGCAACTGCTGAAGTCATTTTTTCTCTGTCCTTTCTAATCAGATCTTTTCTTTTCTTTCTTTTTTTGAGACAGGGTCTCGCCCTGTCACCGAAGCTGAAGCGCAGTGGTACGATCTCAGCTCATTGCAACCTCTGCCTCCAAGGTTCAAGTGATGCTTGTACCCCAGCCTGCCAAGTAGCTGGTATTACAGGAACCCACCACCGTGCCTGGCTAAGTTTTGTGTTTTTTGTAGAGACAGGATTTTGCCATGTTGGCCAGGCTGGTCTCAGAATTCCTGGCCTCATACGATCTGCCCACCTTGGCCTCCCAAAGTGCTGGGATTACAGGTGTGAGCCACCACGCCAGTCCGACCAGGTCATCCTTTTCAGACCTCTTTCATTCTCTGTCTCCCTCCACCTCTTGGTGCTGATTTGTTTGTCCTGAGGCTTTGTTGGCTTTACAAAGCATTCTCTGGCACTGAGCACATTGTCTAGGAACAGGTTTCACCCCCAAGGCCCTGTCCTAAACACTTAGCCCTGCTAATTTTGGCTCCACACTGTGAAGCCACCGGTTCTGTGAACCTCTTTCTATTCCCTAAATATGCCAATTCTCTCTCTTTTTCTTTCTCACTTTCTCTGGAGAGTAGAGTCTCTCCTGGATGTGCAGATGCTAGAAAGAAGTCACCCATCTGCGCGGTTTGCTCTTTTTGCTCTTGTGTCCCAGCTTTGCCCACCAGGCCTACCTCTGAACCTCACCCATGGGGCCTCTGCCTCTCCCGGCTCCAGGGTCAGAACTCTTGCTGCCTTCCTTCTCTTTTCTCAGAGGTGGTGGGGCAGGTGAGGAGAAGACCCCTGGAAATCTGGGAGGACACTATTCCCACTTCCTCCTCCCCAGCTGCTTGGGGCATTACGTCTGAAAAGGACTATTTGGGAGATGCTGGACAGTAATGCCATCCAGGCTTGACCCAAGCTTCAGCAAGGATAGAGTGTGGGGTTTTGAACCTTATTTTGGAATCTGTCAGCCTTGCACTGAGCCAAAGGGAGAGAAAGTTGCTTAGATTCAGGTGGCACTTGAAATACTTCATTTTGTTTCACTTTAACATCTACTGTTTATTTATATAAGACACAGGCTTCCCACTGATGTTTTTATCCCATTTAGAACATGTTTTTATAGCTGAGCCCCTGGTCTTGTACCTTCTTCCTTTCCAGCCTCTGAGATAAAATGGGTTGATCAGAGGGTGGAGCAGACCCAGTGGCTTTCCCCTGGCATAGAATCGTTGTTGTGCCTCTCCTAGATTAAAAAAAGAAAGAAAGAAAAAACAAACTAGCTTTAGATGAACAGAAAAGTTGCAAAGATAGTATAGGAAATTCCCATAGACTCCTCACCCAGTTTCCCTGTTGTTAACCTGTTACATTCCCATGGAACGTTTGTCACAATTAAGAAACCAGCACTGGTACATTATACTAGTAAGTCAGTTCACCCTTTATTTGGATTTCACTAGTTTTCTCCCTGTGTCCTTTTCTATTCCAGGATCTCATCCAGGATACCACACTGCACAGAGTCATCCGTGGCCTCCTCTGGCCTGTTTCTGACTGTTTCTGACTTTTCCTTGTTCTGATGACCTTGGCAGTTCTGAGGAGTACTTACTGGTCAGGTGTTTCATAGATTGTCCCTTGGTTTGCATTTGCCTGCTGCTTCTCTCGTGACTAGACTAAGGTTATGAGCTCTGGGGAGGAAGACCACAGAGGGCCAGTACCTTTCTTGTCACAATGTATCAAGGGCGCATGCTGCCCACAGGACTTATTCCTGATGTCAGTTCACCTGGATCACCTGGCTGAGGAGTGTTTGCCAGGGTTCTCTACTGTCAAGTTCTTTCCCCACTTTCCATACTGTATTCTCTGAAGCAAGCCACACTCAAGGGAGATGGGGGAAGGAGGTAAGCTCCACCTCCCAGACGAGGGAGTACCTACACATATTACTTGGAATCTTCTGTAGGGGAGATCCCAGACATGGTGTTTTAAGTAACTCAGACATTCCCTCCAGCACTTTCTAAAAGGGCAGTGGTGCTGGATGTGTGGATTTTGCAGGGCTGGACCTCAAGTAGAGCATCTCATGGGCCATACCTTGGGGTTTTCAGTTCCTTGGTATGAGGGAAAGCAATTTGAATATGCAGAGGACAGGACTTTTGTGTATAAACATGTAACCACTTTGTCAAATCACGGAGTCATTCAGAAATGTGTAGCAAGGGTCCATAAATGCACAGCACTCTGCTGGGTGCTGAAGGCCTGGAGCGGCAAATAAGAGTCAATCTAGGTCCAAGGCGTGGCAGGCTGGAATGCCATGCAGGCCAGTAGGTATCTCTGCACACCCATTGTGAGCCCAATCCTAGGGGCCAGTGAAGCAGCAATTACAAGCATGACGAGCAATAAGATGGAAAGTTCCAGGTGCTGTCGGAGAGCTGTTGTAGGGGGGAGTCAGCGAAGACCTCTCTGTGGATGTGAAGGATGGACAGGAGCTAGCCAGGTGTTGGTTGGGGAGGAGCAGGGAGGGCTTCCAGGGAGAAAAGCTCACCAGGCCAGAACAACATGTGTTAAAAACAAACTAGTGTCAAGAGGGACATCTGGAGGAACTGAGAGAGGCTTATATAGAAATAAAACTGCTTCCTGGAAAAACATCACATGATGATTTAGTCATATGGAATAGTTCTACTTTCTTAAAATAAGCTTATTCTATTCAACTTAAGACATAAAGCGCACTAGTGTTTGATAATAGATTTATGCTTTAATATTCTGCTAAATTTATGTATAAACATGCATAAAATTCAAGTGTTTCAGAACTTAAGTGCTAAAACTGAAAATGTGTACTAGTGAGAAGCGTAGAAATGACTGGAAGGGTATTTTAGTGCAAGCTGATGTGGCCCCAGTTCCCCATCTCAGGACAGAGGCTCTCATTTCCCCAGATGCTGGAGTGGTGCCTGCTGAGGGCTCATAGCCAGACCACCCTAGGTGCTGCCTTCTTCTGAGGGGAGCTGCCCACCCACGGTGTACCCCTCCCAATGACTGGCCGATGCAGAGGTATCAAGGCCTGGCTCCCTGGCCTCAATCTCAGACACCTCTGAGAAGCCGTCGCAGCGTCAGGGCTCCTGGTGGGGTGGGCTAAGGCCTCTGTGACAAGTGCACCCCAGTTCAACTTCCCCTCTGCCCAGTGCTACTCGTCTCACAGCATGTCAGGTCCTGTTTGTTCCCAACGTATGATGGTTCAACTTACGATTTTTAGACCTCTTGATGGAGCAAAAACCACCTGCATTCAGTAGAACCTGTAATTCCAGTATCCATACAACTTTTCTGTTTCTCACTTTCAGTACACTATTTAATAAACTACATGAGATATTCAGCACTTTATTATGAAGTAGGCTTTGTGCTAGATGATTTTGCCCAACTCTAGGCTAATGTGAGGGTTCTGAGTACAGTTAAAGGAGGCAAGGCTAAGCTATGATGTTCAGTAAGTTAGGTGCATTTTCAACTTAAGATATTTTCAACTGACAATTGGTTTATAGAGACATAACCCCATTGTAAGTCCAGGTCATCTGTATTGTTTTCCAGCACATTCCCAATAAACTGCCTATATAAAAATCTCTGTCTCAAAATGCATTTCCTGGGGAATTTGATCAGAGAGTGTGGTCCCTTTAAATGACACAGATGCAGGGAAGGGAAGTGCTGGGTAGAGGAGAATGTGGTTCCTGGCTAGGGCTCCACCTGCACGGACCTAGGTGAGGATAGACATTTTTGTTTTCCTGCCCAAATATTGCATTCCCAAGACCACCCTGGCCTGCCGCAGCCCCATCCTGTGTCTGTAAAAGCCCTGAGACCCTAGTAGGCAGACACACAGGTGGCTGGACATCGAGAGGAGCAGATCAATGGAAGGAGACACAGTGGCTGGAGGTCGAGAGGGGCATACGGGCAGAAGTGCACATGACAGATGCTGGCTCCCTCGCAGGCCACTGACCGGCAGTGGAAGGAGGCAGAGTTTGGCTGGGGCAGTCAAAGGAGAGCCCGGGTACCTTGCACTCACTCATTCTCCAAGCCTATGTGTGATCCGATTCCACCAGTACACCAAGGCAAGAACCCAGGATACAGAGAGCCCACTATCCTTGCAACATGTAGAGGGTCTAATTAAGCTTAAGCTGGTTAACACAAGCCATCTGTAGATGGCAAAACTGAAAAAGCACCCTGTAACACACACCCACTGGGGCTTCAGGAGCTGTAGATAGATATCCACCCCTCAACACTGCCATCCATGGGGTCAGAGCCCCATGACCTGCCCGTCTTATGCTCCCCTAGAGGTTTGAGCAGTTGAGCAGTGGGGCACTAAGGAAGCAACCCACTCCGCTGTTGCATGCCCTGCGAGGGGGACAAGGGAACTTTTCCTGTTTCACTCTGGTTGCTGTAACAAATTTATCACAAACTTGATGGCTTAAAACAATAGAAATGTATTCTCTTCCCAATTCTGGAAGCCAGAAGCCTCACGTCAAAGTGTCAGCAGCGATCCACTCTCTCTGGAGGCTCAAGGGGAGAAGCCTTCCTTGCCTCTTCCAGCTTCTAGTGGCTCCAGGCATTCCTTGGTCTGTGGCAGCATCGCTTCAACCCTGCCTTGGTCTTCACATGGCTTTCTCCCCTGTGTCTGTTTCTTGCCCCATCTCTTCTCTTATAAGGACTTGTCATTGGATTTAGGACCCACCCCAATCCAGGATGTTCTCATCTTGAAACTCTTAACTTCATTGCATCTGCAAAGACCATTTTTTAAAAATAAGATTATAGTTATAGGTTCCTAGTGGATGTATCTTTTGGCGGAGGGCACTATTCAACCTGCTACATACACCAACATATTAAAGTGATTATATCCCAGGGTGGGAATGGGATTTATAGGTAACTTTAATTTTCTTCTTTGTACTTTTTTATTTGTTCCAAATTTTGTACAGAACGTATGTATAACTTTTGTAATGATGATTTTTTAGAGTTGGTAGTTTGACCTGAAGGGTGCAGTCTGGATTAAAATGTACCTGCCTCTTGAGTGTAGGGCAAGAGGTACCAGCCACAGACAGACTGAAGGACTCTCCCATTACAAAATGACTGGATCCCCAACTCTTGAATAAAGTACAATTTTTAATACATTGCTGGGCTTACAAGAAGGATGATCAATCTCTAAGTTATCTCCCAGTCTTTTCTACCCCAAATTCAAGAATTGAAACTAAATCTGGGTAAAGCAGTAAATAACCAAGACTGAAAGTTGACCTGAGAGTAAGTGCCTATCTAGGAGCTAGTCCAGGAGAACAAACCTTGGGCTAGTGGCAAGGTAAGGCTGCCACATTAAATCCAGGGACCTCTTAAGGTTCTTTTGTGGTTCCAGATTAATGCATCATATGGATCTAAACGGAAGCAATTGCAAACTCCCTCTGCAGGAAAGCATCCCCATTTAGGGCCATAGGATTCCACAGATTAAGATCATGCCAATGCAGGCTTACAATGAAAGATTGTCAAACTCACAAGGAAACAAAACCACCATGTACAAGAGCCAGTAGAAGGAACAGACAACAGATTAAAACTTACTAAATAGATAAAAGTTCTGCAAGGATTTCTACAAATCAAAAAGAAGAAAACAACCCAAGAGAAAAGATGAAAGGAGTCATAAAACAGGCATTTCACAAAAGAAGAAACACCAGTGTTTGATAAACATGTAGAAAGATGCTCAGCCTCATTAGTAAAGGAAATACAGGCTGTTGATGAATACAAAATCAGTATACAAAAATTAATTGTATTTCTTGTCACCAACTGTCGGCAGAAATTTAGTGGTTTGTTTTTTTAAAAAAGATACTACTGCAAAGCAACAAAAGTAATGTATTTCGTAGACTCTAAGACACCATCAGTGATACGATGAACCATTACTTTATGCACTCTAAGAAAGGAAAATTGCAAGATGCCATCAATGATAAGATATGATCCAGGCTGAGCGCGGTGGCTTACGCCTGCAATCCCAGCAGTTTAGGAGGCTGAGGCGGGCAGATCACAAGGTCAAGAGTTCCAGACCAGCCTGACCAACATGGTGAAACCCTGTCTCTACTAAAAGTGCAAAAATTAGTTGGGCGTGGTGGTGCATGCCTATAATCCCAGCTACTCAGGAGGCTGAGGCAGGTGAACCTGGGAGGCACAAGTTGCAGTGAGCCGAGATGGCGCCACTACATTCCAGCCTGGGCGACAGAGTGAGACTCTGTCTCAAAAAATAAAATAAAATAAAAGACACAAGCCAGATTGTGGGCAAAAGTATGAGAGCTATGTGGAGAAAAGTATAACTTTATTCAAAGGTACTAAAGAAGGCCTAAAAGTCACGAGGTAATCTGAGTTCATAGACAGGAAAACTCCCTATCCCAAAGCTGTCAGCTTTTCTTAAAATAATTAATTAAAGCAATTAAGTCAATGCAATTCCCCTCACAATCTCAATAGAATTTTTTTTGAGATACATGATAAGATAATTCCAAATTTAGGTGGGCTATAAAGTATTAAGAATAGCTAAATAGGCCAGGCATGGTGGCTCATGCCTATAATCCTGACACTTTAGGAGGCCAAGGTGGGAGGATTGTTTGAACCCAGGAGTTTGAGACCAGCCTGGGCAACATGATGAAACCCTGTCTCTGTTAAAAAACAAACAAACAAATGAACTTTATTTAAATTCACCAGGCATGGTGGCATCCACTTGTGGTCTCAGCTACTCAGGAGGCTGAGGTGGGAGCATCACTGGAGCCTAGGAGCTCGAGGCTGCATTGAGCTGTGTTCACACCACTGCACTCCAGCCTGGGCGACAGAGTGAGACACTGTCTCAAAAAAAGAAAAAAGCTGATAACCTCTGAAGAAGAAGAATAAGGAAGAGGGAATTTCTCTACCACATATTATTGACTTTCTATGAAGTGGTAATCAAAACAAAATGTACTGATGCCAGAGTGGAAAAATTGGCCAATGAAACAGAATAGAGAGCCCAGAAATAGACCTGCCAAATATGGAATCTTGATATAAGATGGAAGTGAAGTTGCAGATTTCTGGAAAAAGAAAGGAGTAGTAAATAAGTAATGATAATTGGTGGTTAATAAGGAAAAAAATTGGATGCCTACTTCACCCCTACCCAAATATCAACTCTTAGTGGATTAGTGATTTCAATGTGAAAGAAAAAACGTTAAAACTTTTAGAGAGACTACTGAAGAATATCTCTGTGACTTCAGAATACAAAAATATTTGTTAAATAAGACACAGCTTTAATCATAAAAGATTCATAAATAAACTACATTAAAATTAATATACCACAAAGAAATAGAAAAGACAAACCCCCAAACTGGGAGATACACGTATAATCAATATAGGATTTCTTTCCAGAATATGTAAAAGATTTCTACAAATCAGAAAGAAATGACAAACAACCCAAGAGAAAAGATGAACAAGAGACATAAGCAAGCATTTCACAAAAGAAGAAACACAAATATGTGATAAATATATGTGGAAAGATGCTCGGCCTCATTAGCAAATGAAATACAGGCAGGCTGGGCCATCTTAAGGCCCTCACAGGACCTAGGTAATACTTATTTCTGGAGGCTTAATCTTATAATATTTCACATACCATCATGCATCCGCATCCCACATGAAATTTGTTCATTCAGCACATAGTTTTGAGTGCCTACTGGTGCCAGGAAATGTTGTACGTGCTTGGGATGTATTGTTGAACAAAGGAGACGGATCTCTCCCCTGTGAGCTTACATGTGAGTGGGACATAGACGATGAACAGAAGGAGGTGAAGTATGTAGTGGTGCGGTGGGAAGCGACGGGTGCTGCGGGCTACAAAAGACAAAGCAGAGCAGGGTAAGGAGAAGCGGGTGGTAGGGACAGACGCCGGTGGGATTTACCCCACAGGTGCTCGCAGTCTTTCCTTCACACATCAGTTCCCTTGGGCCCTTCCTTCAGGTGATTTCTTCCTGGGATATCAGCTAAGAACGGTTTAGAGGGCTAACACCACTCAGAGGTCTTTACGGGAACCCCTTGAGGACATTTCCACCAGCTCCATCCTATTCAAATACCAGTAGCAGGTCAGGGGTAGGAAGGACATTGCATCAGCCTCCCACCATCTTCTCCAGGACCTCCCTCTCCTGTGGCCCATCCCAGAGAAGGGACCCACCTCTCCAAGACCCACTAGAAGGGACCTTTCTGAGACAAGAGTCCTTGGACACCAGGCTGGGTGGCAGGAGGGGAGCTAGGTAGCTCAGACTGGACAGCCATTCATCCTTGTAGACACAGGCTTACAGTGCTGCAGGAAGCAGGCATTTTCTGCAATCTGATCCTTTGATGCACCCCCTTGCACTAGAAAGAATCTAAGGCAGCTTTCTGAACTCTGCAGGTACCACTTACATGTACAAATTGGGTGGGGTCTATTCCTTGGAAGTTACAACAATCCAACAAATGAGGGCTCCTGTGTGTGAGGGCCCAAAGATAAGGCCACCCCAGCAGAAGCAGCCCAGGAAGGCACTGCAGGCCAGTAATGGACGCAGCCTTTCAGAAGTCCACTCACAATGGGACTGGTGTGATGGTGGCCCTTTCTTTACCAGTGTCCCCACCTGGGAGGCTGGATGTGGAGCCCCAGCCACCAGCGCTGGCATCATAACTCTAGGGGCCTCAGCTCCCCTCTGTGGGGCTCCCCTTGTTTTCACTTTGGCTAAGCTGCACAAGCACAGGCTGCAGCCAGTGGAATTAGTGCTCAGCCCTCCTTAATCACTTTGTTGCCCCCCAACCTGCTTATCAAAAGCTCCTCCTGCTCTGGACAGAGGATCAGTTCATTTCTTCCAGGTCTGCAGGGACAAAGGCACTGCTATGAGGTCCCCAGAGGGAGGTGGCAAAGTAGCTTCTCTTTCATAATGGAATTCGACATCTCCTTATAATTAGAGACCACACAGGATGGGAAAATAAGAGCAGGGCAGCCCTTCTAGCGTGAAAACCCATCTGCCTTTACCAAAAGAGCCGCCGAGAGGCCCTGCATTCCAGTCCCAGCTGTTTAAAACTCCCGGCCTCCTTCAGTGGTTATCACAGCCTCTTTTTCCTTTGCCTGCCTCCTAGATCAAATTCAAGGTCCTGTCTCTGCGACAAGCTTTATGTCTCTGGGGACGTCCAGTCCCCAAGAACAACTTCCCAAGGCTTGTTGTTTCTGAGACTCCTGTGGCAGAGAAAGACATTTAATAAAGGCGTTGCGGTGGGGGGAATCAAACAAACTAAAACCAAGCAGAAAATCAGAATCCATCCTTAAAGAGATGCACTCTTCCCAGGAGACTCTCCCAGATTGCTGGTGGAAAAGGACCCTGGAGGGAGGAGCCAATGGAGGATGCTGAAGGCCTGAGAGGAGCACAGTACTCAACTACCATCATCAGTGAAAGCAGCTTCCATCCTGGTATGGAGGGAGCAGCCAGACCATTCCAGCACATCGCTCCTTTGAATACTGGGTGCCCACACCCAGATGGCCTTTCCCTAAAGGAATACAGGCCTGTCACCATGCAGGGTATCTGTTTGCCTTTGAGCCAACAGGGCAGCTCGGCCAGAGGACACTGCAGTGTGTTTTCCTATTTCAAATCTCCCTGCAAACAACTTTCCTAGGTAAGATCGCTAAGATCTGTACCCTGGCTAGGAGCATCAGGTTTCCAGAAGTACCTTATTCCTGGAGCCAAGTCAGTGTTTCAGGGAAAATTGTTTTTTTCCAGCTACACTTCTGGGACTGCCCCTGAAGCTGGGGTCCATTGGTTCCTTTCTTTCTTCTAGGCATTTTGAGGTCTTGCCTGAGAGCTTAGAGATCTCCCCAAGCCTCTAATCACGGCTGCTTCTTTGTTCTTCAGGCAGTGACCTTTAATGACATCATCTCAACCCCCCATCTATTTGAATCTCCCATTCTTTTTTCCCCTTTCTGGGTTAGAGTGAAGGATTTTACTCTCAGGGGCCTAATCCTTTCGCTCTCGTGTGTGACTAATTCCCTCCCCTCCCCCTCGGCTCCTGCAAAGAGGAAGGGGCCTGTTTGCCCGACTAGAGGGTCTGCAGCTCTTGTCAGCAATCAAAGCACAAACGTATTCCTCCGGGTGATTTCCTGCCCTGAGAGCCCAGCCCGGAACACAAGCCTCCTCTGTTCCCCACACAGCCCTCCAGTCCCTGGGACTGGGACTTAGGCGAGAGGATTTATGATATAGAAAGCAGTAAGTCACCCTTCCAACCTGGCAGCATCTCCTGTGAAAGCAAGTTGTATTGTTGTTCAGACAATGGCTCCCAGGAGGAGAAATAGTGTCGCTCAGAGCCCCGCAGTCCTCTAGTGGCTGCCTGTGGCTTAGGGTGTGCAGAGGTGACACAGTGCAGGATGGAGGCCTTAGTATCCCTAGGGCACCCCATGGACCACGGCGGGTTAGCTGTGGCTGCCTGATTTCTGAAGTTAAAAAGCACATAATTATGGTATTGTTTGACTGCCAAGAATTCTGGGTTAATCTCAGTTTTATTTTGACTGCTACCGAAAATAGTAGCCTGTCCCCAAGGACAGCAGTAAAGGCCAGGAAGCCAAAAACAGAAAGTCAGGCCTGAGATCTAGGAGGCCCTCACTCGGGAGTTCTGGGGAGGCTTATGAGTTCGTGGGATCTAGTCCGGGGAGCCAGGTCACTCCCAGGCCCTCCCTTCCACAGGCCTGTCCTTAGCCACTAGCCCCAGCTGCTCCTTCCCCATGGGACCTGGCCAAAGCTGTGGAGAGCTACAGGATGGCCTGTCCCCAGCACACTCATTGTCCCTGAGGCACTCAGGACAGACCCTGTGACAGTGTGGAGGTCTGCTTCTGTGATTTGGGGAGACAGGGCCAATAATAATAATAGTTGTCCTTACTGAGTGCTTGTGACATACCAGCTGCTGACCTAAGTACTCCTGCATGTGGTAATTCCTTTAGTCCTCACAGCCAGTCTTTGTGGTAGGTACTCTGATGATCTAACCTGGCCAGAGCCACCATGGTTAGTAGGTAGTGGAGACAGAATTTGGACCTGAGGAATCCTTGCTCCAGAGGCTACCTCCCCTGCTTTGTCACATGGCCTCTCAGGAGGTGAGCGGAGGCAGAACCTAAAGGCTCAGAAAGAACAGCTCCCTTTGGAATTCGCGAGAGAGGCATCAGTTCCTAAGTGGAGGCCACAAGAATGGGCCTGGGGAGAGGTGGTTCTCCTTCTTGGAGCACAGATAGAAGATGTGCCTCAAACATTCTCCATCATACTTAGGTCAGCAAACATTTACCAAGGGTTCCAATCTGTTCCAGAGGTCTCCTGGCCACTGGGCCCTGGATCTCTAAGAAAAGCATTCCCGGGATAATAACAATACAAAGTCATGTGTGCTCTTAGAGAGGAATGCTTTCTGCATGCAGTCAGGGAGGGCTTCCTAGGGGAGGGGACACTCAAATTAGATCCTAAAGGATGCCAGGATTCTCCTGGGTTGACAAAGTGGAGTTGAACTCTCTGGGCAGAGGGGACAACGTGGGCAAACCACTGCTGTATTCCACCAGGCTTAAGATGTTGTTCTTGAGGATTCTGTTCCTGAGGATTCTGAGCCATTGGGCCCTGGGCTCCAGTCTGCAGGGTATGGCAAGAACTGAGTAACTGTCCCCTCCCAGTTACTACTGATCCCCACTATGCTGACTTCAGAGGAACCTTTCCTACCCTTCCTTCCTGCCCCACCTAGATGCTACCCTTCCAGTCTGAGGCATCCTTGAACTTCTAAAGGGCCCAGAGCTGCCAATCCAGCCGCTGCCAGTGGCTTCTATCCCAGCAGTGCTAAGAGGGTCAGCTTCGCCTCGGCCAGAAGCACCCACAGAGCTGGCTCAGGCTCGCCCTGCTGCCCAATGCCCTGATGCACTCCCAACTCTGCTTCGCTCCGTCCATCCCTGCAGGCTAATGGCAGGGCAGGTGGACACATGAAAGCACAGAGAAAAGCACAGGGCCTGGAGTTCTAGCAGCTTCTTCATTCTTCTCTCTTCCTCCCAAGCGAGAAAAAGATACAGGGAAGGCCAAAGGGCCATGCCCCCAGGCCCAGGGTGCTTGGAGGCAGATGGGGCTGTGTTTCTCTTGCTCCCCAGAGCATCCTCCTCCTTTCTACCTTTTGTTTGTTGTTGTTCAATTGTTTTGTTTTTTTTTTGTGGCTGGCTGGAATTCCATGTTGTTCAATTGTTTTTAACAAAAGTGATTCTGAGTTCTTTTATTAGGAAAAAACAAACACACTAGAAACAAAGGCAGTAGGAGATTTAAATCTTGGCCTGTGGAGGAGGCAGTCGCAGCTCCCAAGCATGGTCCTGACTTTGGGGCTCCGTCAGGTGCTGTGATCTGGGAAGGCAAGTGACTGTTTAAAACACCACCATCCAGGGAGACCAGGGACAGAGGATCAGTTCACTTCTTCCAGGTCTTCAGGGACAAAGGCACTGCTATGTGGTCCCCAGAGGGAGGTGGCCAAGTGGCTTCTCTTTCATGATGGAATTCAACATCTCCTTGTAATTAGAGACCTCACAGCATGGGAAAATAAGAGCAAGGCAGGCAGAAGCCCCTCTACTGAGTGCTGCTGCAGGCCCCTGTTTCAGCAGGTGAAGGAGATTCCAAAGTTAGGTTCTATTGTGGCCAAGAGCACACAGCCAGGAAAGAGTGACATCAGCCTCCAGAGTCCAGGAGGAGGACTTTGTCTTTCTTTCTGCAGCACTAGGGAATGTCTGATCATATGTATCAAAGTTTAGAAAACTACTTCTATCTTCCCTCGTTTTCTACCTGCTCAAATTCCATTTATTTTACCGGACTCAGGCCAAATGACATATCCTTTGACATGAATCTTCTCCTCATCCTCTGGTTGGAATTCAGCATCTGCTACAAGTATACAGGAGTATGTTTAAATTTATAATTTAATTTTAAGAGCTGTGAAGGCGAGGTGTTTCCAATGAAAGTCTTTAGACACTTGGAAATATTAAATGTGACAAACAGAACCAAGTGAGGTAGACTTTAGGCTTTCCTGTCTTTTTAGAGTGATCTGCAAATGAACAGACAAAAAGTTCAACCCTCTGCCACCAGGAATAAAAGATATTTGCACCAGGCGCGGTGGCTCATGCCTGTAATCCCAGCACTTTGGGAGGCCGAGACAGGCGGATCATGAGGTCAAGAGGTGGAGACAATCCTGGCCAACATAGTGAAACCACATCCCTACTAAAATTAAAAAAATTAGCTGGGTGTGGTGGCACACGCCTGTAGTCCCAGCTACTCGGGAGGCTGAGGCAGGAGAATTGCTTGAACCCGGGAGGCGGAGGTTGCAGTGAGCAGAGATCGTGCCACTGCACTCCAGCCTGGTGCCTGGCGACAGAGCGAGACTCTCTCAAAAAATAAAAAATAAAAGAGATTTGCAATTGCTTTGATTTTGTTTTTAATATTAAGCTTAGACCCCCTCCAAAAACGCAGGCCACACTCTCAGACTCTTCAGACTGTTACCTATCTTTTCCACAGTGAGCAGCCTCAATAACAACCCTGCAAAGGAAACCATCCTGTCATGTAAAGATAGGAATCTGGTTGTGCACAGTTCTTCAATTTCTTTTTTTTTTTTTTTTGAGATGGAGTCTCGCTCTGTCACCCAGGCTGGAGTGCAGTGGTGCGATCTTGGCTCACTGCAACCTCCACCTCCCTGATTCAAGCAATTCCCCTGCCTCAGCCTCCTGAGTAACTGGGATTACAGGGGCACACCACCACGCCCAGCTAATTTTTTTGTATTTTTAGTTGGAGATAGGGTTTCACCATGTTGGTCAGACTGGTCTCGAACTCCTGATCTCAGGCAATCTGCCCGCCTCAGCTTCCCAAAGTGCTGGGATTACAGGGGTGAGTGACCATGCCTGGCCTCTTATCTCTGGTTCTTACTTGCATGTAGCCTTTGACCTAAATGCAAAAGCGACTAACTTTTGCCACCTAACAAACTGCCCCAAATTTAGTTGTTGAAGGCAAAAAGAATTTATTTAATTCACAATTACAAACTCAGCAGTTTTGGCTGGGCTCAGCTGGGCCTCCTTCAGGGCTGAGCTGGGTTCACTCATGTGTCTGTGGTCAGCTAGCAGGTTGGCTAGGGACTGGTTGATCTGGGAGTACTCAGCTGGGATGACTCATCTCTGCTCCATGAGGTCTCTCATCCTTCAGCAGGTAGCCTGGCTTTATTCACATGGCAGCAGCACAGATCTAAGGGTATAAGTAGATACTGTATGGTTTCTTGAGTTCTAGCTAAGAACTTCTATTACAACCTTGTAACCTTTGCATTTTGTTCATCAAAAGGCAAGCCCAGAATTAAGGAGTAGAGAAATTGATCCCACTTATTGATAGAAAGAGCCGCAGAGTGTTGTGTCCTCAGTGTGTATCTACTGAGCGCATCTATAGCTTCCCGGCTTGCACACCTGCATCTCCCTGCCTGAATTCATGCTCTGCTCCTGTATGTTCAGCTTCTGCATGAAGGAGACTAGAAGATCAGAGTGGATGCCCTCCAGTCAGCCCCTCAGCCAATGAGGAGGGGAGCTGATGGACAAATCCCCTAGGTTCCTTTCCCTTAGTCAGATCATTTCAAGGTGTGTTCTACACAGATTCTCCAAAGGGCTGTGGGAGATTGAACCCAAGTTTCCCATGGTGGTCACCTGCTCATGAGGCACCCTTTCTCAGCATTCCTTTTCGTTGTCTCATGTCCCCTCTACCTTACCACACTACTTGCAACCAAATCCTTCTAGGGCCTGCTTTTGGGGAAATCTATGCTAAGACAGGGAGGTAAGAGATAGATCACCCCTGATCTCATAGGCCAAGCTAATGAGTTTGAATTTATCTTGTAGGTGATTGAGCTTCAGTGGGTTTTGAGCAGGAGAAATTGGTGTCTTAAAAACAACGTTAGTGGCAAAGTAGAAACTAATAACACCCAGTTGCACTGACTTCAGGCCAGTGCTGTTACGTCAACTGTATCCTATTGCTGTTTCAGGCTTTGAATGTGAGAATATGCAGTTCTTCTTTTAAAGTTCATTTATTTTTAAATAAGTAGTAAATACACATGGTGCAAAATTAGAAAAGTGCCAAACATCTATTGTTAGAATCATTTTTCACCACCAAAGGAGCATTTCAACAGCCATTGTGTTTAGAGTGCATTCAGACATAGGGAGTTAGCCCTTGGCTCCTTCTGAGGCCACTCCTGGTGGCATCTTGCCATCTCACTCCTGCAAGCCTGTTCTGGGCCTTCCCAACACCCTGCAGCCCACAGATCTCTCTGCTGGAAGGGCAGGAGAGAGACGCTGACATTCGTGGTCCCAAGGAAACTTGGCGGGGTTGGTGGATTCCATTATTTGCACCGCAAATAATTGCAAGCTAGCTGAGCACTACTCAAATGCATTAAGGATTGTGGCTTGTTCTGACAGAAATTGAAAAAGGGCAACGACAAGGCCAAGCCTACAGCTTTTATCTCAGTTAGCTGGGGAGAGGAAGAGATAATGATTCATAACACTCCAGGTCTTCACATTTCTCCTGAAGAGCCGCCATCTGTCTATAACATGAGGGAAGAAGTGCTGTCAGGTTAATTGCCTTGCATCAGCCAAACCATCTGCATTTATTTAAATCAAGTCAAGTCCATAAATAGCATTTGCTGTGGGTCAGCCCTGAGCTCAGCTCTCTGGGGTACTCAAGTAAGTGTGAGCCACCAGCTCTGGCACCCTAAGAGGCAGGCTGGTGAGATGGCAGTTCTGGTAGCTGTAGAACCAGGCATGTTCAGTAAGAATCCCAGCCCCATCATCAATCAGCTGAGATATCTTGGATAACTTAGTCGATCTCTTTAGAACCTCCATTTCCTCACCTTTAAAATGGTCCTGCCTACTGCAGAGGGGTAGGTGGAAATCTCAAAGGCAATGCTTTGCTTCTGTCATCTTTCTTGGGAACTTACAACCTTTCCAGGAAAAAAAGACAGTTTTACTTTGTGAAAAGTTAAGAAAACATTTCTAAAAGATAATCAACAGTTCAAAACAAAACAAGAAAAGAAAGGTGATAAGCACACGGGGTGATGAATTGCCAAACACCAGTGTTTCCTCTAGAAGTTGAGCCAGGGAGAATAGCAGGGGGAAAAAACAAGGAGGTGTTCCTGGCTTGTAATTTTATTCCATTTTGGCCTAATACAAAATTGTGTACCTGGCACATGGTAGGCATGCAATAAATATTGTTCAATGAGTGTTCAAGTAAACTAATAAATGAATGAATATTCTGTACAGGTTTTGTCACTGAACCTTAGGAAAGGTACCCAGAAGAGAGTGTGTAGAGATGATAAACAGATGGAATGGGAAGCTTTTATTTAAAAAAAAATACTTTTCTCAAGAACTCTTTGTGGTATGTAAAGGCAGGAATTGAAAATGGATATGACAGGAGCTTACAAAACTGTGAAAGTCACGGATGAGACTATTATCATCTCTTTTAGATTTTTGATTAATTTCTAAATCTTCATTAAATATATTTGTGTTGCTAGAAGTAGATACAGGATAACCTTTGAACTATATGAAGTTTTAGGACATCTGAAAAAAAAAAAAAAGGAGGTCTTAGTTGTGATTAGTACGTTAAAAGAATTTTTATCCCTTCATACTGGAGGCTGAAAATACAAGTAAGCCAAGAGGGATTTGATGAATTCATGAAGGCTGATCTCAGAGTAAGTTGCTTCAGATTCCTCAGGGATTTTGAAGCTTATGTTCTGAAGAACTCTCATGTTAGAGACAGAATGCTGGGCTGTGGTGACCCAGGACCCAGCCTAGGAACACACTTCCGTGGTTTTGTGTTTCTTTGGGGAATATTTAAGAATATGTGCTGGGCAGGGTTCTACAGACCAAGAACACAGCAGTCGATCAGATGGTGTCCTAGACCTCCAGCACCACCAATCTAGAGACAGAAGCAGATATGGGAAGAAATACATTTCACTTTATTAAGTTAAGTTCCATAATAAAAGTATGATGGGAGCGCTTTATGACCTCAAAATTGTGATGACAATAATTAAATGTCTGTGCATGAAAGAGACTTGACAATATTTGATAAATAAATAAATAAATGATGAAAGATACCTGGTAGAAGGTACTAAGAGTAGGTACTCAATGCTATATGTCCTTTTGGTCACCAGGAAGAAACCTACCTATTTATTTTCAAAATTAAAAAGAAGTTGAATCTATAAAAATTGTTTTTCTAATTTATTTTTCTTGAAATACAGAATTTTATTTAGAAATTGTTTAAAGTAGAAAAAAACTCTGTCGAGAAAGACCAGATGCAAAATGGGTTCCCAATAAAATGGAATTTTAGGGCAACAAAAGTCTAAAAGGCCACAAAAGATAAATAGCACCACGGCCATTTGAACAATAGCTAGTTACTTGCATCTTTTGGCATTGTTAATCACTAAATCTGGGTTTTCCTCTGAATTCCACACACAGCATGCACTAATTTTATCATAAAATACTTGCTTTCTACACACATTTTAGGAAAAGCTACCACCATAAATAAATCAATACAAATACAGCAAGGACTGAACAATCTCAGTAGTGGGTGAGACACATTTTGCAGAATCCCGCCAAACAAAGGAACTGAATAGGCTGTGGGCAAAGCAAATGAAAGAGAGTCAAGGAAGGAAATATTTTAAATATTAATAATTCAGACACAGTACTGTATTTTCTGCAATAGAAAGTTAACATTTAGGAACACACTAATGAATTTTATCTCCAAAGATATTAGTGCACAGGCAAAGTATTCAGATTACAGTGGAGAGCTGGGAATAGCAGATACCAAAAACACCCCAGCCTTGCAGATCCCAAGGCAACGATGGCCTTCACTGACCACTCCCTTTGCCAAAGGTCCAGAAAGAACGTACAGCATGATCACCTGCCTGCTGCACTTCCAATTCTAAGCAGCAAACTTCAAGGAGCCAAAGAGGAGTCCCCAGTGGGTAAGGGGAGCAGAGAAGAGAAACATGGTGAATGTAAACCCAAAAGACAGTAAAATGGGATACAATCGCCATTCAAATCCCAGAGATGTGGGCAAGTCCCCAAAAGTAGTTGTTAGATTAAAAATCTGGGCAAACCTCACTTCCCCCAAAACATAATACATAGAAATTTTGAGGATAACTGGAAGAATAGAGAAATGCTCAATGAAAACCAAGCTCTTCAACTCGAACATCTCAGGACTGAAACATATCCTCTATTATCCAGGCAGTGATACCTCTTGCTGTTTAGCAGGGATGCAACTTGACATCAAATGGCTTTACAGGACAACTTTTTAAGTGTTTTTTTTTTTAGACTAAAGCCTTGGCCTGTGAGGATTCAAGCAGCCCTGTAAGACCTGTGACCGCGTGTTCCAAAGGGTCCAAGGTCTGGCCTTTCCTTCCCAGACACTGTCAAACGCAAAATCTCCTGTCATGTTACCTTTTATATTTTGAAATATGGAAGAATATTTTAAATACTCTTAAGGCATTTATTTACTACAACATTCTCTGATTTCACATTAGCTTAAAATTCAATTCAGTCTTTACATTTCTCCACTGAGGTCACCGCCTCAGCATATTCCATAACACCTGCTCCAGCACTCAGTGTGACCCGCATCTGCACGGTGAGTCCCAGGGTCAGCCTCTTTGTTTCCCAGGTCAACCAACTAGATGTTGATACTGCTCTGCTAAAAAGTAAAAGCCCCTAACTCAAACTTATTGGAAAGAGAGTGAAATGTCTGCAAAGTGCACTTTAAAAAGAGGTACTTTTTGCTTATGAAAAGAAACCAGTGAGTCCTCTAAGGATAATAAAAGGGAGTATTTCACAGTTAAGCACATGATTTGGAATGAAGAATTCCGACGTTGCTCTCCTGGTCTAGGCTGTTAATACTCTTCTTGCTCCTCCTGTGGGCCCCCTTCATCAGGTATCACAAAGCCTTCATCTGTGGCATACAGAATGTCTACAATCCTCTGCAATACAGGGTCGTTTTTCCCCTCGTTCTGGAAAATCAATTCAATGTTCCATAGCTTTCTGAAGTAGAAATCCCTCTCTTTCTGCACGTCTTTGACAGTAAGTTTCAATATGTTGACCTGCTGCATCAACTCAGCTGCCTCCTCATCCCCATTGCCCACACCAGGGTTCTTTTGCACCACGCAAGGGCCAGCCTTAGGAGCCACAGCAGTTCTCTGTGTTGAGATGGGCCTCTGGTGAACTGCACTGCTAGAACTGAGAGGTTTCTTCAGTTTATTCAGTGCTAGAGCAACGAGGGAGGGAGCCACTGCAGTTTCTTGACCTTGTCTGGCACCACAGGGTCATAGTCTTTTCCATCATAGTTTGCATCAAAAAAACTCCTTGAACCACTAATGAATTCAAAATTGTCTTGAAACTTTCATTTTACTAATTTGTTCACAGGAATTATTTTGTCAACACCCGTCCTCTTAAAACGCACTTGTAGTATTTTGTTCTAGCTTAGCCTGGAATTTCACTTTCTTCAAGGCAGTGGAGCCAGGGAACAGCAGGTCCATAAACTGACAATAGGCAGCCCCTGAGCACAACTGTTCAATCTTTGTCAGATTCAACTGCAGAAACTCATTGATCCAGGCCAGCATGCCATGTCAGCTTAGATCATCACTGGTCACTGATGTTGAGTGTACGTTCACTACCATCTTCGGCTCTCGGCAGAACCGTGTCCACTGCCCGCACCGGCTCCAGTTCCACCTTCCATCTTTCTAATTTGTTAAATGCCTCTCCCCTACTTGCATTTTAGAATTCCCATGTACTCAGAAAATGTTTGTGCATGAATGGATGGATGGATGAATGAATAAGTAAGTAAAATAACGAATTTTTTGCCTCCAGACATGGGCGTATTTTTCAAATAGAAATTTATTGATATTTGAAGGCTCACTACAGTCAAATTCACTAAGTAACCATTTTAAATATTGCTATGTGTGAAAGTCCTGGAAGCTACATGATTTAATAGGAAAAAAATGGCATTTCAGTTTTGGGAATCATTGCTGTGGGTTTTTTAATCTGCATTTCCAGAAATCTTGAAGGGGGAAACTCTGTGGAATTGCAGCTATAGGCCAAAGGTCATTTTTACTAAATAACTGATTTTAGCAGCAAGGAACTCTTACTTCAGTGAGACTTCTCACACTTCCCCTACCCTGCAATGAGCACATTTCACTCTGCGTATTGCTCAGGAAGGCTGCCTCTCTGAAGAGCCTCAACATACTTCCTAGAGCCTGGCATGCTTGATGACATCACCAGGAATTTGGTGATTGGAAGGTGGAGGTCCAGCAAAACATCTTGAACCAGGAATCTGGACCTCATTAAGTAATTGGTCCTTATGAGAAGCTTAGTCTCCGGTCCATATCCATGAACAAAGAGTTCTGTTGCTTCCTTAAGCTGCCTTTCTCCCCATCCAATTTCCACTACCTCTTGCCCCTTTTCCTCCCTCCAATAACAAACTACACTAAAATGAGACTCTAGAGTTGTACTGTCCAGTATACAAGCCACTACCCATGTCTGGTTATTTAAGTTAATTAAAATTAAATAAAATTGAACATGTAATTCCTCAGTCGTACTAGGCACATATCAAATGCACAAAAGCCACATATGTCTATTGGCAACCATGGTGGACAGTGCAGAGAACATTCTCATCACCACAGAAAGTTCTACTGAACTGTATTGCCCTACAGAAAAAGGAAGATGAAAGCTGAGGATGCAGGGGGTAATTTTGAAGAAATGCTGATAACATCTAGACCAGCCATATAGAGAGAAGGAACATTAGGAAGTTGCCACAGGATGCAAAACTAGGCAACAAGTGAAGGGTATGAAGGGAGAGAGTACAGTTTTGGAACCAGAAGCCAGGTTTAATCCTGATTTTAACCAAGTGTGTGCCCATGAACAGGTTACATGAACTCTCGGAGCCTCAATCTTTTCATAAGGGAAATGGTGATAAGAATAGTTTCTGTGCCATAGAGTTGATGTGAAAATTAATGAGACAATTAGCGTAAGGTGCTTAGCATGCTTGGCATATGGAAAAAGGTCAAAAATAGTGAGGCAGGGAGGGGTAAGAAAAAAGAAAGGAGAGAACCTAGTGAGAAGACAGCGGACCTGGAAAGAAGAAATGTCCAGAGGATGTTTACGTGAACCTAGACAGTGAGCACTTTTATGATGGCTGGAGAGTAAAAGTCGGAAGGACAGAGCAGCAGAGGCAGCTGGACCTCGGGAAACCTGAGGAGCACGAGGGGAAGATCCTCTGGCCTCTGGTTTAGGGGAGCTGTGCCAGGCGGGGCACGATCCCATATGATCCAGTCTTCCTGCCCGTCTGTGGCAGCAGGAATTGTGCTGCTCATGGGAGTTTAGCTGTACTCATGTTTATGCCAATGATTGCATTCTTGAGACCAAGGAAAGTGTGGAACAGATGTGGCTTTCCTGGGACAGGCTGGGTGACCCAGGGTTAGGGACAGAGGGGCCACACCATGGTCAAGTTGATAGAGGGAATTAGAGTAAAGGGAAGAGGATGACATTTATTTAGTGCTTGCTACATGTTCAGCACTTCACATATCCAATTGCGCTTCGCCCCACAACAGTAGCCACTCCCAGTTTGTGGGAGAAGACACTGGGGCTCACTAGAGTGAAGGAACGTGCCCAAGATCACACAGTCAGTAAATGAAATCAAGGATCTCAGCCCTGGTTCTCAGGATTACAAAACATATGCAGATCAGCTGTGGAAGCCCCTAAGCTTTGAGGAAGGAATAGCAAGAGAGACGTGCAGAGAAGGTCTGAAAAGAGTCGGCATTGTATTTTTTCATCGTCTAGTAGAGTTCTATGCAATGTCCATGTTGTGCGGGTCACAAACATGAATAAGACAGGATTCTTGTCTGTAGGTGCTTCCTTAGCAATGAGGCAGACAAGCTAAGAACAAGATGAGAACAACTAAAGGTAAAATGTTCAAACTCATCCGTGTAGGAAACACTGTACTTACTGAGTCTCTAGTACGTGCCAAGTACTGTGCTAGGCTCCAGGGATACTCTGGTGTGCTGTGCTTACAGAAATGGCTGCACTTTCCCCTTTTCCTATATCCACACCCCTTCGCACTGTGACTTTTCAGCTCCTTCCATTAAAGTTGAGTCTGTTCTCCACCGATTGAATCCAGGCTAGCCTTGTGACTTGTCTTGGCCAATAGAATGTGGTGGAAGTGATACTGTACCTCTTCCAAATCTCGGCCTTAAGAGGCCTCGTACCTATCCATTCTTATTCTTGAAACTCTCTAGCTGCCATGTGAACTCACCCAAGCTAGCTGGCTGGATAATGACAGACACATGGCCCTTTCATTTTCATTGTCCCAGTCAATGGCCAGCCACCTGACAGACATGAGTGAGGCCCTTTGGACCCATACCGTACACGTAGATCTTCAGGGAAAGGAAGCAATAATTAAGCCAGCCTCCCACGATGGCCCCAGAGATCCCCATCCTGGTATTCACACCATGTATAGTTTCCTCCCACACTGCACCAAGGGTGATCAGCATAACAATGGCACATGGCAGAAGGGATAATGTGTTGCTTCTGATATTAGTTTACAAAAGCCTGTAGCTTCTATTTTGGGTGCCTTGTCTCTCTCTCTCTCTCTTTTTTTTTTGAGATGAGTCTCACTCTGTCGCCCAGGCTGGAGTGCAGTGGCATGTCTTGAACCGCCTCCCTGGTTCAAGCAGTTCCCCTACTTCAGTCTCCCGAATAGCTGAGATTATAGCCGTGCGCTACCATGCCCAGCTAATTTTTTTTGTATTTTTAGTAGCGACAGGGTTTCCCCATGTGAGCCAGACTGGTCTTGAACTCCTAACCTCAGGCAATCTGCCTGCCTTGGCCTCCCAAAGTGCTGGGTTTACAGTCATGAGCCACCGTGCCCAGCCCTCTCTCTCTCTCTTTCTTATTCATTCTGGGAGAAGCCAGCTTCCACATCCTGAGAACACCCAGTCAGCCCATGGAGGGGTCATATGGTAAGGAACTGAGGCTTCCACCCATAGCCTGAGAGGCACTGAGGTTCACACTGAATGAGTGTGGCAGGAGATCCTGCTGCTCCAGATGACCAAAGCCCAGGCTGACAGCTTGAATGTAACCTCTTGAGAAACCCTGAACCAGAACCATGGAGCCAAGCTGCTCCCAGACTCCTAACCCAAAGAAAATGTGAGATAAGAAATTTTTATTTTAAGCAACTAGGTTTGGGGGTAATTTGTTATGCAAGAAAAGATAACTGACAAAAGGAGTTAGCTAGATAAAGCAGGGGGAGGGGATGGAAGTGCTCCAGACAGAGGGTATGGTGTGAGGTATAGGTCCTCAGGTAGGAGGGAACACAGGTCCTCAGGTAGGAGGGAACACAGAACCAGAAGAAACTAAAAGACTAATGCAGCAGGAGTTCGGGGAGCAAATGAGGCTGAAATGTCGTTGGGGTCAAGACCTGCTGGGTGTGGCCTGGGGGGTCTTCTTAAGAAGTTTGCATTAGGAGTGATAAGAAACCAAATTATTGAGGGACCAGCGTTAGGGGCTCCAAGGAAACCCAGGTATCCTGGCTAGTATAAATTAAAGTCTCTTTCGCTGCCAGTCCTCCAAATTAGTGACTTTGGGTTTTTAGTTTTCCCTACTTAAAGGTGCCCTTCAAGGTCTCCAAGGGAAGGGGCAAAGGGAGACATAGCAAACAACCAGTGTGGTAGGGGTAAGGCTTCTCCAGCTCCAGCCATGCCAGGCAGCCAGGTCCAGCAGAGCTGTGCTTTCCTGGCTGGACAGGACTGGTCCCTCCAGCAGGGGCAAAGCCACAGACAAGGGGCACAGGTCCAGGGAGGGAGCCCACCTCTTGGTCAGTCTTTCTTGGTTCCCAGCTTCCCAGCTTCCCACCCCCTAACCATCAGGAGTGAGTTTATACTGTTTTACAATTTGGTCCAACTGGCCTCTTTTTTCTCTAGTGAAAAAGACTCTAAAGATATGAAATGTCCCCCAAAACAACTTTGCAGAAAACCAAAAGAAACACAGCATTGAGCAGTCCATTCATTTTGTGAATTGATTATAGAGAGATAATTTATATTTTTTTCTTTTAAAAATATATATTTAAGATAGAGATATTTTTAAAATTACATGATGTTCCGTGAAGGAGATACATTCCACCATGATCACGTTATAGGAGCAAAGCCCTAGTCCTAACATAGGAGGGTTGAGTTGATCGGATAAAGAGTCTTTTTTCCCAATCTACAATCCCATAGATCTTAAATTTTTAAAAACCACAACAGTTTTTCACTGAACAGCCTTCCTTTTTCTCTTCTCATCTCTAGTCTAGGGGATATTCCCCTCCCTCCTTCTTGCTGTTCCAAGGACAATCAAGAGGGACTGCCTGCTGAGCATTCACCGCTGTCAATCCTAATCTAATGCCAGTAGTTCAAGACATCCTTATACAGGGTCACCCACACTAAGAGAGAAGGCTCTGTGTTCTGGAGCCCCTAGCCAACACCTGTACAGACCAAGGCCCACTCCACTGAAGAGCAAGGGACGAATTGGAAGACAGAGCGTGTCAGAACATCAGCACTTGCTCCAAACCACTTCCCAGGTGGGCACATTCATTGGCCTCTCTTTCCCTTGAGTGTGCTTTGAGTAGACCACAGGCTGGCTTGGAGGGACAGGAAGAAGAAGAGATGTAGCTGTAAATCAGTGTCACCTCTCCCACTCAGGGTCAGAGGAGGAGAACGTGGGCACCTCCAGGAAGGCCTGGTGTTATCAGATGTGCCTGAGCAGTCATGAGCACGCTGCTCTGCAGCCCTGCAGCCTGTGGACTCCCCTTCATTCTTCTCTTCTGGGGCATCGAAACAGATGCCCTTAGGAGGGGAAAAGCTCTGACTTCATCGGGGCTCCCAAGCCCTCCTTTCTCCAAACAGAACAAAGCCTACTTAGCTTATCGCAGCACTTCTTGTGATTTTTTTAAATTAGCCTCTTCAAATGTGCAATTGACTCTCCTGATATGAAAGTTGTGAGCCCTGTTTTTGCAAGCCTGAAGCTTAGAAGCTGATCCCCATCAGCGTCAACAGAAATCATCTGAATGCTCTAAGTACTGCCAGCGCTTGCTAAAAAATGAAACAGCCTGCCAACCTCCTCCTGCCTGTGTCCTTGGCACAGCCCTGGTGGGGCAAAGGAGCCCCAAAGACCCCATTGTTCTTTGGAAAGAAAGAAGCAACTCCAGCCAGTTCGGGTGTTTGGGGGATTATTGAGATAGTATTTTTTTGTAGATACAATGTGGTTGGCGAATAGGGTGAGTTATATAGGGGTCTCTGTGGTAGTGACATTTGAAAAGATTGAAGGGGGAACTGAAACTGGTTTCTGTGAGCCCAAAGTTTTATTCAGCCAGCACAATGCTAGAATTTGCTACTACTATTTTTATTTTCTTCCAGAGACCTTCACATTTTCTGAGAGTAATGGGATGCTGGGTAGAGAACTTACAGACAAAAATATGAGATGGAAAAGATAATGACAACTTGCAAAGGATCCACACTGTTGGTTGGATTAGCTGTGTGGAAAGGGGTATGTGAATGATGAGGGTTAAAGAGAGAAAAACAGGCAAAACCAAACAAGGCCCCTTGCAAATAAAGTTAAGATGGGTTTTGGATTCATCCGACCTCCTGCGGGTTTCGCTTGTTTAGCTTAACATTAGTCTTATCTGCCAGAACTTGGTGGCGAGGTCCTTAGGGGTTTAGTTGTTCTGTTAGACCCTGGAGCAGGGTGAGAAGTGGCCTGGTGTCAGAGTAGAGCAGTTGGCCTATTTATTACTGCAGGTCATGGTTCTTTTCTCTATGCAGGTTCTATGTAAGTGAGCAGTAAAAGGATATGCTTATCTCCTTCCTTTATTGTAGCCGTCCACAAAGTTCCATGTCCTGCTTGAAACCTCTGACTCAATGGCTAGAGGAACCCTCCTGCACCCCTCCCCTCCTGTCTATGCTGGCAACTTTTGAGCCACCTCCTTGGGTCACCACCTTGCAGAACACGCCAGATCCATTGCTTTTACATATTGCCATTTACCTCAATTATTTTGTGTATGCGGGTCACCTGTTGTTTAGGTTAGATTGAAGTCTGGTGGCCAGGCACGGTGGCTCACACCTGTAATCCCAACATTTTGGGAGGCTGAGGCAGGCGGATCACAAAGTCAGGAGTTCTAGATCAGCCTGACCAACATGGTGAAACCCTGTCTTTACTAAAAATACAAAAAAATTAGCCGGGTGTGGTGGCATGCACCTGTAATTCCAGCTACTCAGGAGGCTGAGGTAGGAGAATCGCTTGAACCCGGGAGGTGGAGGTTGCAGTAAGCTGAGATCTCACCACTCCAGCCTGGGCGACAGAGCAAGACTCCATCTCAAAAAAAAAAAAGATTGAAGTCTGAAAGATAGTATACCATATCCACATAAACATTTAATATTAACATTGTTTTCTTTTTGATGTAACATTCAGCTTCAGCCTAGGAGGCACCCTGAATGATCCAGTCCTGGGAACCATCAGAGCTATTATTATTATTATTTTATTTATTTATTTATTTACTGAGACTGAGTCTCACTCTATAGCCCAGGCTGGAGTGCAGTGGCACGATCTCAGCTCACTGCAACCTCCATCTCTTGGGTTCAGGTGATTCTCCTGCCTGAGATTCTCCTAGCTGAGATTACAGGCAGATGCCACCAGGCCTGGCTAATTTTTGTATTTTTAGAGACGAGATTTCATTATGTTGGCCATGCTGGTCTCAAACTCCTGACCTCAAGTGATCTTCCCACCTTGGCCTCCCAAAGTGCTGGGATTACAGGCTTGAGCCACCATGCCCAGACTATTATT
Source organism: Cacajao melanocephalus (assembly GCA_963573385.1). Classification (NCBI taxonomy): domain Eukaryota; kingdom Metazoa; phylum Chordata; class Mammalia; order Primates; family Pitheciidae; genus Cacajao; species Cacajao melanocephalus. The sequence continues at coordinate 120,945 of CAUYLG010010996.1, read as the reverse complement.
ATTATATTAAAGAATAATAACTTAATGTGGATTTTGCACATCTACTGCATTTGATCCATTTCTGAATAGTTTTCACTGTTTTTTATAATTACTGTACTTTACAATACAGAAATTTTGGAAAACAGAGAAACACTCTCTGGTGTATACACTTTTAGTATTTTTTCAGTGCATATAGATTTATTTTCTGTTTTCAGCAATAATAGTATACAGTTTGTTTTACACTGTATACTATTAAACTCTATATTGTTTACTTTAGTAACAGATCATGAATGTATTCCCGTGCTACTATAGAAATTATAATGGCTGTGTAATATTGCATTATATAGCTTTATATAAGCAATTCTCCATTATTGGACTTTTATTTATCAAACATTTATATAAGCACTTACTATGTGCCAAGCATAGTTCTAAGCTCCAAATAGATATTAACTCATTTAACTGTCACAATAACTTTATGAGGTAAGTAATATTTTTATCCCCATTTTGCAGATGAGGAAAGTGAGTCACAGGCTAAATAACTTGTCCCAGGGCACACCTCTTTGTAAGTGATGGAGTCAGATTCAAACCCAGACAACCTGGCTCCAAAGTCTGTGCTGTAATCACAGCCCTCTGCTTGCCTCCCTCTACCCCTATTGAAAAGTAAAGACCTTCCTTTACCTGGGAGAATAGCTTAATCTTCATAAGATTTCCCTGGCAAATAAGGGAACTGCTGTCCTGTGAGTCACTGTTATTTATAATTAAATTGTAAGCTGCTGAGACAACAGGCAAAGAAGCATCTGGGCAGGATGGGCGGTGTGAGCTCTGCAGCCCGGAGAAGGTGACTCCAGGAGAGGCTGTAGACTTGGATCCAACAAGCATGAGGCCCGGGTTACTCACCCACTGGCAGAACCTAAGGGGCTCCAGCCTCCCCTGAAGCTACTGTAATTTCCTCACACCCAACTGAGAAGGTCTTTCCTTTGCATTCCGCTATAGGAGCTGCTGCATCTGACCCAAGCTGGCCTGGAGAAGGGAGGAAGAGGCAAGGTAGGAAGTGGCCTGGCCCCCTGCTGCTCTGCCCTAGAATGCAGGGCAGAAACTGCAGCTGGAGCTGTGGTGTGATGTTGATTCAGCCTACAAAGTGACTTCTGGGGCAGTGCCTGGAGTGTATGGGAATCCTCTGATTAACCTGCAGAAGCTCCAGGGTAGTTGTTTCTGGGTTACTCTAGGATCCTTATTCATTGCAGCCTTGAGACTGGGCTTTGGCTTCAGCCACCTCTTTCCTATCCTCTCCCTTCCAATAATGACAATATGATATCATAGCTGACCATAAGTGTTATGTCTGACAATTCATTCTAACTCATTAAATTCTCACAGCAGCGCTATGAGGTAGAACGATGGTTACCATAATTATCCTTATTTCAGTGGTGAAGAAAGGCGGCCACAGGGAGGCTGAATAATCTGCCATGGAGGGGGAAGGGTTTCAGGTGCTGGGAGCACCACAAGGTTGTGACCTTGACTTGAACCTGTATCCTGAACAGACCCTGTGAAGGGAGCTGTGGCTGGAGGCGAAACTGCCGCTGAGCCACCTTGCTCCTCTTACCCCTACTGGGAGGAGAAGTTTTAAACAAACAATTGGCATTTGATGGGGGAGTGTTAGAGCTGGAGGTGGTCAGCAGTTGTATTTTACTGAAGCACCTTGGCAGTCATTTGCAGGGCTGGTAGTAGGTTTATATGACATAACATTCCTGCTCTCTTCCTGGGAGGTCTGTCAGTTTTCCTTCATTTCCTCATTTACAAGGGAGACTGGAACACATACACCCCACATTCAAAGTCAGTGTCACAGGGTAATTGGGTCCAAGGAGGCATGATTATCACTGCAGTCCTAAGACCTGCCCCTCTAAATGCTTGAGATGGAGATGCTTACATACTACCCAGCCCATGAAGTTCTTTTCCAAGCAGAAACTCTATACCTTGGGTTCTGACCTGGGTCAAGACTCCACCCTCTTCTCTTAAATATGGAAACAACCTGGGTGACACTGGAACTAGCCCAAGTCAAACTTCCCACTCTAGGAAGATCATTGACCTAACTTGATAACAATGTATAGAAAAGATGCTTTAAACAGAATTAGGTAAAACTTGGCAAAAACTGGCTTTCCTGCAGCTAAATGCATGCTGGCATGTACCTATTGAGTTTTGGAGCAACTACCTCTTAGGAATGTGTGTGTACTTTTGTCTTAGGAAAAAGAAAAGATACATGGTTTTATCTGCCATAGTCTTTGAAGATAAGTAAACCAGGAAAAATAAAAGTGCAATGTCTGATAGGCTTTTAAAAATAAGAAAAATTGCTGCTCTCCTAGTTGGAGCCACAGTAATATTATTACCTTGAAAAATGAGGCAGACCCCTGACTTAGCCTTCTACCATCTATTCTCCCCACCATAAACAGATGGATCACTTAAAGTGCAGTAGATCATGTCACACCCCTGCCTCAAAACTTGCAAGGACTTCCTTTCACACCCTGATGGGGTCCACACTCCTCACAGGGCATTCATAAAGCACCCCTGACTCTGGAGATGCCATGCAGTATAGTATAATAGCTAAGTGCTCCACGGCTATGGCACCAGCTGGAATCCTGGCTCTATCCCTTACTAGCGGTGTGACTTTGGCCAAGTATCTCTACTTCTCTGTGTCTGTGTTTTCATTTATAAAATGAGAATAGTAGTACCTACCTCATAGATGTATGTAATGAGCGCCCAACAGCCATCTCAGCTGTTTTTATTATTACTTTTGACCTCATTGTCTCTACTTTCCCCACCCCCAGCTCATTACCCTCCAGTCACAGCAGACTTTTTTCTGTTCCTCAAATTTACCAAACTCATGTCTACATGTGGACTTTTGCCCTAGAGTATCTGAAACTGTCTGCCCACACCCACTCCCACCCAGGCCTGTGAGCTGCTGGTTTCTTCTTATTTCCAGGTTCCAACTGAATGCACCTCCACAGAGAGCCTTCCCTGACCACCTATTCCAAATCAGCCCCGAGTCTCTCTCACTAGCCCTGTGCTACCCTGTGGAAATTTCTGTGATGATGGAAATGTCCTGTATACCACTAACCACTAGCCACATTGGCTATTCAGCACCTGAAATGTGGCTATTGTGAACTGAAGAACTGAATGAATTTCACTTAATTTTAATTCATTTAGACTTAAATGTAAATAACACATGTGGCTCCTGTATTAGACAGCGCGGCTGTAGCCATTACCTGACTTGTGGCACTTGTCACTCCCTGGACTTGTCTTGCTGATTCATTTGTCTGTTGTTTGTGGTCTGCCTCCCCTAACCAGAGAGTAAGGTCAACAGAAGTGGCAGGGGGCCTTGTGCACCTTGCTCACTGCTGTGTCCCCCTGTGCCTAGGAAAATGTCTGGGCCTTTGTGGAGGCTCATTAAGATTTGTTAGATAAATAAATGAATGGGCATATAAAAGCACTCTGTAAACCAAAACACATAATATAAATGTAGTATATTGTCACATTACATGTATATATAATTTGAAAGCCTCCAGGAGTATCTCTCTCTCTTTTTTTTTCCTTTTTTTAAGAGACAGGGTTTCACTCTGTCACAGAGGCTAGAGTTCAGTGGCACGATTATAGCTCACTGCAGCCTCAAACTCCTGGGCTCAAGCAATCCGCTGGCCTTAGCCTCCCGAGTAGATAGGACTGCAGGTATGTACCATGACACCTGCTAATTTTTAATTTTTTTTTTATAGAGACAGAGTCTGGCTTTGTTTCCCAGGCTGGTCTTGAACTCCTGCTTCAAGCAATCCTTCTGCTTCAACCTCCCAATGTACTGAGATTACATGTGTAAGCCACCGTGCCTGTCTGTGTTTCACGTTTTAAAAATCCCTAATACACACAGAGTTGACCGTTAAATGCCAATAATTTTTAAAAGTTGTTTTCCTGTTTGGAATGTATTTTTTATTTCTTCAGGTGAGACCCCCTCACCACACAGGTAATATATATAATCTGTAGTCCCTCTGGAAACTTAAGGAGGGCCTGGCCTGATCACAATTCCAATTCCAGGTGACTTCTGAGCAACTGTCTTCGGGTTAATAAAGCAGGGCACACTTGTGAGCTCTTTTGCCTAGCACAGGCCGTGGTGGCCAGCCCTGGACCGCAGAGGGCAGGAGGCTCCCTTTGCCGGCCCCTGGGCTATTCATCTGCTGCCCAGAGACCACTGCTCCGGGCTTGACCAGGATCAGGTCTGAAGCCTCTGACATGCATGGGCAGCTGCCATTCTATCATGAAAACATGAGTTTTCCTAAGGGGACTGCAGTATTCTGGAAATTAAAAACAAGGTGGGAGCAAGTCATCTCCTTCCTGTGGGAGTAGCTGAAGCTCAGTTGTTCTGAAATACAATGCCTGGTGCTCCTGGGAGGGCTGGGACCTGGCCTGTTCCAAGCCACTGGGCGGTGTGCAGTTTCCAAAGAGGGCTGGGGCTGTTATCTGACCTCCTGTCTTAATGAAGTGCTTTGACTTCATGTCTGCCTCTCAGAGAGCTCTGTGACTGGAGCAGCAGAGTCAAATCGAAGACAGAGGACATCCTCCCCACTCCCACCCCCATCCGCCCCACTCCCACCCCCATCCCCACCTGGGCCTAAGCCCAGGAACTCCATGAGCACAGACTCACTGCTGCTTCCATTGCTTAAAGCCAGTTGTAGGGTCTGGGAACCAGGCTCAGCTTGCTGTGCCAGGCCGGCCTGGACTTCCCCTGACCTGGGCCTGAGCTGATAAGTTGGGGGCACAGTCAGGAGACAGTTGGGCTGAGGTTGTTTTTAAGACTCCTTGCTGGATGTAGTGGCTCTCCCAGCACTTTGGGAGGCCGAGGCAGGCAGATCACAAGGTCAGGAGTCCAAGACCAGCCTGACTAACATGGTGAAACCGCGTATCTACTAAAAATATAAAAATTAGCTGGGTGTGGTGGCATGCGCCTGTATTCCCAGCTACTCAGGAGCCTGAGGCAGAAGAATCGCTTGAACCTGGGAGGCAGAGGTTGCATTGAGTCAAGAGTGTGCCACTGCACTCCAGCCTGGGTGACAGAGTAAGACTGTGTCTCAAAAAATAAAAAAATAAAAATAAAAAAGACTACCCTGTGGCCCATGTGCTTGGATTTCTTGTCAAGGCTCTCCCTCCCGACCTGCCTAACTTGCCCCTCCACCGCATACCTAGGCACACATTTTCTTCCCATAACATCAGACCCGAGATTCTCAGAACAAGTACAGGGTGTATTCTTGGGGGCGCAGCTTCAGGAAGGGGCCTGCTGCAGTGGTGTGCTGTGCCTGAGGGCATGAAGCGTGCAGGGGTAGGTGTGCTGTGCCTGAGACTTTCCACAATCAGAATTTCATTTCCACAATGCCAGTGGGTGGATCAATATCTTTAGGAAGGTGAGGTTTCTTTTGTGGAGAAAGCACCAGGAGCAGTGTGCCCACCCCCAGCCACAGGCTCCTAGATGACCGGGGTTCTTCCGTGACCCTCACCCAGCCCTTCTCTGTGTGAGGCCCCTGCCTGGAGCACGGCCGGGTCCCACCCTGCCCCTGAGGGTGGCTCACGTGTTCTTGAGGCAGGTACCAGGAGGATGACTGGCCACTCAGGGACGCAGGAAGTGGCTCTTCTGCGTGGCCTGCCTGGTGAGTCACCTGGAGAATGCTGGGCCCAGGGCAGTCCTCCCAGTCCCCAAGGTCTGTAGACACCGAAAATGGAGACAGAATCATCCTTGGAGAGAGGCCCAGGGGCAGGGCTGGGAAATGGGCAGAGTGGGGACAAAGAGGGCCACCATGTAAAAGAGGCCCCCTGTGGCCCTGCCCGGCCCCCGTCACACACGGTGCTTGGTCTGCACAGCACCTCTTTTGTCCCAGTGGCTTCATTTTGTTTCTACTTTTTATAAATGCTTGCTAATTTGGCTTTATCTTTTTCAAAATAATAATATGTCATTGTGAAGAGATGTTCCCTGCCAGGCATCTTTAGGGCTTTTCTCACAGCCCAGCAGACCAACACACGTGGGGGCATCAGTGCCCCCAGCCTGGTGGATCCTGACTTCCATTCCAGTGGAAGAGATGTGGGGTGGCCAGCCCCCGCCTCTCTCGAAGGTGCATTTTGGGTTGGAGGGAGGCCTTGGGCCCCCTAAGGCAAGCTTAATAAGAGAACCAGTGACAGCAGAGAACTCAGCCACACAGCTCCTTTTGAGGAAAGTGGGGACCTCGCGATGACCACTGTGGTTATTCAGTACCTGTGTGTGGTAGGCCCTGTGCTTGTGCTCCTTTGACGTCGTCGTGTCTAATTCTCAAGGGTCAGTCCAAGAGGCGAGTATTCTCGTTAGCCCCATTTTACAATGGGGAAACAGGAGCAGAGAGGTGAAGGAATTTCCCCAAAGTCACACAGCTTCAAGCCGCAGACCCACAGCTCAAAACCCAGGTTTGTCTGCCCCTGAAGGCTGTGCTTTTATAACACCACACCATGTCCCTCCTACTGGGTGAGGTCCGCTGAGGGTGCCCACATCCCTGCCCTGAGCTAGGTGCTGAGGGCATGGCAGATGCCCGTGGGCAGCCCCTACCCTCTGCAATAGCTCTGAGAAATCTGCTTTCCTCCACAAAAGGCCTGAGTCAAAATCCTCTCCACTGATGAAATGTTTCTTCCTGTAGAATTCAGCTGAAAGATGGCTTCCGACTGTGTTCATTTGTTCTCCACAGGAGAATCCTGTAGGGGAAAGATTATCAAAATATTTGCCGGCCTTGCAGGGAGTATTCAGAGTCGTTGCTGGAGTGCTACTGGATGTGTGAGGTGCTGCTGTTCCTTCTGGCTTCTGTTTGTATCTATCTGCCAAGGAGGGGAGAGGGGCAGAATCTCTGTTTAACCTATAGGTGGAAACTATATTTAGCATTCTGTGAGCCCACTGGGGATGCTCAGGTACAGTGCAGATGTCTGCCCGTGGCATGTCCAAATAAATAGGCATTTAAGGATTTCCTAGGCCAGGTGCAGTGGCTCATGCTTGTAATCCTAGCACTTTGAAAGGCTGAGGCAGGCAGATCTCTTGAGCTCAGGAGTTTGAGACCATCTCAACAAAAAATACAAAAATTAGCCAGGTGTAGTGGTGTGCACCTGGTTCCAGCTACTGAGGAGGCTGAGGTGGGAGGATGGCTTGAGCTCAGGAGGAAGAGGCTGCAGTGAGCCAAGATTACACCACTGCACTCCAGCCTGGACAACAGAGCTACACACTGTCTCAAAAGAAAAACAAAAGAATTTTCTAGTTTAAAGCATTAGGAGAGATCTAAACTTTGAGCTGGGTGAAGTGCAGTTGGCATACTCCTGGAGTCTTGGGTGTGCTGAGTCCCCAGAATGAAGGAAAGAGTCCTGGCTTCTGGTCAGAAGACCTGACAACTTGACTGGCTCTGCCCATGACTGGCTAGGCAAGTCGCTCACCTCCCTGAATTCATTGCCTTACCTGTAAAGTGGGGTGGGGTAGCTAGGGGAGATCATCTTTGTCTTTGAGAGGCAGGGCAGCATCTGGGAGCCAGGCTGTCCGAGTTCCTTCATCAGAGCTGGGAGATGGCAGCAGCCTCTCTGGGTCTGTTTACTCATTTGTACTGTGTGAGTGTGTGTGTGTGTGTGCATGTGTGTGTGTGAAATGGGTCTATATGTAATGTTTGTGGAACAGTGCTTGGCTATTACATATTAAGCACTCAGTAAACTTGGCTATTATTATTTATGGCCCCTCCCCACTCCCACATGAACTAAACTGTGGGTCTTGGCAATCATTCTCTGAGAGAAAACGCTTTAGCTGAACAATGGGTTGAAAAGCTGGCTGGAGGGAAAGAAGATTCGTCCCTGCTGGAGTTTAAAAACAAGACATGGGGCCGGGAGGAGGAGAGAATCACTGAGGCCTATATATGATCAGCTCACGAGTTCTTCTGCCCACTCCCCAACTCCCCGCAACAAGGTACGGCTTTAACGCAATGATTTCACCCCTATAGAAATCCTTGAGGATGGGGCGGGGGAGGCAGGAGTGTAAATTTCCCCAGCGCCCAGGCTCCCTGATAGCATCTTGGAAGCATGAACAGGAAGCAGACTGTAGGGAGATTGGCTCAAGTGCTGAAGCAGAACTCTTCAAACATTTTCTGTTCCTTTTCACTATTTTGGGTTTTTCTCTCCCCAAGGGAAATACTTTGCAGGTGACACAGTGTGAGTTAAGAAAACCCCATGTGTCAGAGCCAGACAGAGGGGAGAATTCAAACTGGATCTCTACAGTTTACTGACAGACCGGGGTTATTTCTTCCCTCTGAGATTCAGTTGCTTCATCTGTAAAATGGAGATAATGACATTTGTTTTACAGGGTTGTTGGAGAATCACATATGAACATATATGTACAGCAGAAAGCAGGGACTCAGAAAAGCTAGGTCCCCTTCGCTGCATCTCCTCCCTGTCTCTGCCTAAGGGGGTGCTCCACTTGCCTGTCCACCTTCTGTACCAACCCAAAAAAGCAGGAGGCACCATTCCCTTGTGTTGTGTGCTGTTAGCCTTCAGAACAAGGCTATGATCTTCCTAGAAGTTCCCAGGCAGGTTAGAACCTGTGGGCTGTCGTCAGTAGTGGATGCTGTTAAGGTGAAACTATAAATAGGAATTAGACAAAAGGAGAAAACTCAACGGCCCCTTTTCACCTGACATTAGGCTACAGACAGATTGATCACAGACTTAGCTTAGCAGCCAAGGTTGACACTGAAGGCTGAGCACAGTGGCAGTCACAGGGCAGACTAAGGACACCTCTCTTTAGCAGGTATCCTCCGCCCCGTTCAGGACTGGGTTGTTGGAGTTTAGGTGGCCAGGGCCACAGTCAAGAGTACACTGCCTTCTTTCTTCTGGCCATGGAGGCCTCATGGTTGGGGTAGGCTTGGAGGGAGTAGAATGGTCCTGAAGGGGTTAAAGGAGAAATAGGGTACAGTCATGGGCCTGGGCTGCGTCTCAATGGGCTGAAATTCTAAGTTCTCATCCAGTAAAGTCCCTGGGACTCCCAAAGCCCTTGTCATCTTCTGCCAGATCCTGGGTTCCTCTTGTGTTCTCTTAAGCTTTCTCATGGCTGCTACCAGTGTCTTATCTGTCAAGGTTGTGACAATCCCAAATGGTACCTTTTTGCAGATTAGAAATAGGCATCCCCTTTCCCCAGGAAATGCAGTCATGTGACAGGACACACAGCTTGTGATACAGGTGCATAGGCTAGATTTCAGCCCCGAGTTGCCCCCTTGGCTGAGCTTCCTCGTGCAGTGAACTGCTTCCCACGCTCTGCTTCAATGGTCAGGATTGGCCATACTGCTTCCGCTGCTGCCTCCTCTGAACCCGCTGCTCCTGCCTCTGCTGTAGCCCTTCCCATGAGCAAAGCTGGCTTTCAACAGGTCACAGAAGGTAGCCTGGACATGTCAGCTTTTCTAGCCCTCTCTTTGAAAGGGCTTGTGATCCATTCCAGGGCTGGGTCAGAGGACACTTGAAGTTTGCCACAGAGTCCAATTGTATAGTATTCTCTCTGGCATCCCTCAGCACTCCAGGCCCAGGTGAAGGTCTCCCCATCGCCTATAGTAGTGAGAATCCCTTGCTTATCCAAGGCTGAGGGCAGCGCCCCCACGACTGCATTCAAGAGTGTGTTCCCAAATCCTGGGGCCTCTGGCACCAGTCTTGGCATCTTCACTTTTCCTCCCAGCAGGACAGGTAGGCTGTCTTATAAACAGTGCCCTAGGGGCCTGTTCTGGCATCTCAGGATGCCTGAGGTGGGCAGGTAAGTGGGCCACGCTCTCCCTCCCACCTGGACTATCCCCTCACCACTGACCTGGCCCTTAGGATTCAGGTAGTCTGAAAACATGGCATTTTATGATTCCATCTCTCCCCCTTTGAAACCCACATCCACATCCCTGCCAGAATATCTGGACCACCTGTTTAGATGTGAATGGTGTGAAGCCAAGTTTCTGGTAGCTCTGCCAATAGCCAGGAGAGGCCACTCCCTTTGAGGGGCAGAGCTGGAGGTGTGCTGAACCTGGGTGGTCCTGGCGCTTCACTGTGAGAGGCCACGGGAGGGGAGGGCTGGCTTCAGACACATTTGTGAGTGCATGGAGACGCCAGCTCCCAGTCACTGAGGTAATAATCAGGGCTAGGGGAAGCTGTAACACCCTAAAACAGTCCTCAGACTTTCTCTCAGCAGCTAATAGCTGGATTTACCATATAATCTGATAAGTGGAAGGTGACACAGGAACACGTTTGAGAAGCACCAACCCAGCCAGATAGAGTCAGAAAAGAAGTTGCTGGGGACACGATGCCTGGGCAAGGGATGGGATAGAGAATGTTTAGATAGAGAATGAGAGAAACTGTAGGAGCCGTGGTGTGGAGGCACTGAATACAGGGGTGAGTTCAGGGGAATCATCATGAGGAATTTGGATTTCCTACTATGGGTGGCAAGAAGCTCTTAAAGGGCTGTAAGTGGTGGAGGGTTGGATCAAGCTTGCCTTTCAGAAACATCACTCTGGGGCCTGGGTGGAAGACACACTGGAGAAGGGACAGACAGGATGGGAGGGAGGGAAACCAGCCAGAGGGCCACAGAGAGTCCAGGTGAGAGAGGAGGGGGCCCTGGGCCAGAGTGGTGGTAGGGGAGAGGAGGGCGTGACTTTGAGGACTACTTAGGGATGAAGTCCCCAGGCCTTGGTGAGAGATTGACTGTGTGTTATTTGTATGTGGGTGGAAATGGAGAGAGACTGGGACCCAGGGTGGTTCCCAGGGTTCCAGCTTGGGCAGTAGCCGAATGGAGGCACCATCCTAATATGTGGGAATTCAAGAGAAGAGGGAGCTGGCTGTGGAGTGTGCAAATTTTAAACTATCTGTCCCATAATCAACATTTAGCAAACCATTTTGATGTAAAAACTAAGCTAAAGACACAGAGCTGGGCACAGTGGCTCATGCCTATAATTCCAACTACTCAGGAAGCTGAGGCCACTTGAGCATGGGAGGTCAAGGCTGCAGTGAGCTTTTTTAAAATTGTATTTTAAAGACGAAGTTTCGCTCTTGTTGCCCAGGCTAGAGTGCAATGGCGTGATCTTAGCTCACTGCAACCTCTGCCCCCAGGGTTGAAGCAATTCTCCTGCCTCAACCCCCAAGTAGCTGGGATTACAGGCATCTGCCACTACGCCCAGCTAATTTTCTGTATTTTTAGTAGAGACGGGGTTTCACTTTGTTGTTCAGGCTGGTCTTGAACTCCTGACCTCAAGTGATCCACCCACCTTGGTTTCCCATTACAGGCCCAAGCCACTGCACCTGGCCTACAGTGAGCTTCAATCTCACCACTGCACTCCAGACTGGAGACAGACCCTGTCTCAAGAGAAAAAAAAGCAGCAGCATCAGGTTGCATTATACTGTGGAAGTGTGTGTGATGACCAGGCAGAATAGACCAAGTGCAGGACCTGGATACACCCATTTTCAAGGTGGTTGGAGAAAGACAACACACAGGAAGACAGACTAGAAACTGTCAGAGAGGTAGCAAATGAGTCAGGAGAAAATGGTGTCTCAGAGGTCACAAGAGCTGAAAGATTCACAAAAGAGGAAGCAGTCAACAATGTCAAATATAGCAGAAAAGCCAAGTAATACAATTTCTGAATCCTGTCCACAGGATCATGTACTGAGGAAGTCATTATCAACCTCAGGGAGAGCAATTTCAGAGGAGGGGCTGAGGCAGGGGTGGCTGCAGAGAATTACAGAGCCTTTGGTGAAAGGAAGACAAGAGATTGAATAAAGATGGTAGGTGGGGGCATAAAATCAAGCAAGCTGTTCAGGGCAAGGGAAATTTGAGCAGCTGAATTGGCTGAGCTGGAACAGCCAGCTGAGAGGGAGGCATTAAAGATACAGAGAAAGAGGGTGATCGATAGAGTGGGATGGGATTTGGATGGATGGCAGCAAGAACATACTGGATGGATTTCCACTGAACCACAGGACGGAGACAGTGAAGAGACAGGTGGAGAGGATGATAGTGATGCCAGTTCCACTATAGAGGGGGAGAGGGTGGGAGGGGGAGCTGATGGCTTCATGGGCTCTAATTCTAGATGAAGTTGAGCTTACTCTAGATTTGTGGTGGGGTGAGCCTGCAGGGTTGTGAGGTTTCTCTGAAGATGTCAGAGAAGATGGAATGAATTAATCTGAGCATTGCTGAGTAAGTACGACAGAAAGATATGGGTCCAGACTGGCAATAAACTAGCTCGTGTGATTAACCATGGGTGGGAAGGAAGAAGAAAGCCCAGGAGGGGCCTGATAGACCAAAATGATGTTGATGCATGAAAGGATTATGCTCACAGGCCAGGTGCCAGGGAGCAGGAATGCGGGAGGGCGAGGGGAATGTGGGCAGAAAGAGGCTATTGGTGTAAACTTATCAGGAGAGGAGCAGTCCCAGGCAATAACGAGACCCAGGTGGGCCAGAGAATAGGCTGAGGTGGAGCACAGGTGAAGGTGACTGAAGTTGGGAGGTCATTTTACTGGGAGGCTGGAGCATTGGAGGTGCTGTCACAGGACAGGAGTAGGTGGCTTTGAGAACCCCAGCCATGTCTAGGGTGAATCAGGAACAGTGTTTGGTGGATGACAACAGGAAGAGTATGGTTCGGGATTTTTTTCCCAAATGTGTTTGATCATAAGGACACATGGGCTCTTGTTAAACATGGGCCTCCAGGTCTCACTTGGATCTCTCCAATTCAGAGCTCTGGGACAGGAGCCAGGGGGTCTGAATGATTCTGATGATCAGGTGATTCTGACAATCAGGAAAGTTGAAGAAGGTTGATGTTAGGAAGGCATAGGCCTCCAAGTATGGAGAAGGGGACTATAGAGAAGAGTGTATGAGAGGTTTGGAAAAGAAAGGAGTAGGGAGAAGAAAGAGGAGGGGACCAGGAGAGCCATGAAGAGTGGAGTGGTAAAGAGAATTCATGCCCAGAGGACTCACATTTTGGATGCTGAGCAAGAATGATGTGATGTGAAACACTTTGGGGTCATGACTGGGCTCAGTCACAATAGCCGGGGTCCCATGGTAACTGGGAGGGCATCAGTCCCTAGAAAATCTTCTTTTTGTCTCTTGGTGATTCACACAGGGCATCTCAGGATCCTGGAGCTGGCACCAGATTGACATGGAAGTGGAGTTGCCAGCCATCAATGTGATGTGATTTCCACGTGTCAGGGAAGCTCCCCACCCTGCGCTCTGTGAGCATCCCTCACTGGAAATTCCACCAGGAGCCGGGCAAGGCTGAAGCAACCAGGTGTGGAGGGAATGAAACGGGCTTTAGAATCCTGGTCAGATCTGTATTCTCATCCTCTGATACACCCTAGACATGCAACCTTGGGCAACTTAGCCTCCCTTTGAGCCTCAATTTCCTCATCTATATAAAAGGGATAATAATACCTGCCTCAAAGAGCTGTTGTGAGGATTGGGTGTGCAAAGCACATAGAGTGCCAAGCGTAGGTGCTCAGGGGCTCGAGCAAGAGGCAGAGCCTTGGTGGTGGAGGCCGCTCTCAGCTCCACTCCACACTGAGAGCCCAGAGCAGCTGGGAGACGGACAGTGGGAGGGGAGCGCAGGAGGAGAGGGTCTCCCTGGTGCTACTCTTGCGTTTCTGCCCCCACTAGTTACCAAAATCACAGCAGTCTGTGTTTACAGAGGCAGCTTACCTGTCCTCTATTTTAACTGTGTTACCAAGGTGGTAACAGTATAATATTATTTTTGTATAAAGTGTGTTAAAGGACCATCTGATCTGTTGTCCCAGCACCTTGAATTTTGGGGGACACTGTCAGTGTGTTTGTTATCAATCTATTCTGAAATAAGAAACAGAAACCAGAAATTTAATCATCCAGTACACAGTCCACAAGAAAGGCCAATGACTCACTTCAGAATATGTGAGGATTGTTCACTCATTTCCTTCCATGTGGCGTGTTTGTCACTGCCTGGTCATGCTATGAGGAAGAGCTGCTCTTACCTTCGTGTTCATGAACCTGAGACAGACGAGGTCACATGGAGATCACTCAAGGGGTTCGGTCTTCCTGGAAATGCTGACAGCTGAGAAGTTTGCCTCCCACAGCCGTATGGAAGGTTTTGTGAGGAGGAGGTTAGGGTAGCATGAGGGCTTAGCCCCCAAAGTGCTGTTCCCTATGCCTAGTACAGGAAAAGGAAATTTCCCATTTCTGGATAGGGAAATTTCCCATTTCTGGACTGCTGGCTTGTTCCCTTGCAGGAGGGCTGCTGAGCCGGAGCAGTGCCTTTCACACAAGTCACTGGGAGGCTTGTTAAAATGTGGATTCTGAGTCAGCGCCTTGGGGTGGGGCTGAGATGTGGCATTTATGACAAGCTCCAGGCATTAGAGAGGCAGCTGTTCCACAGCCCCAAGATGGGGCTAGGACCCCAGGATCACACCTGTGAACCGTCTATGTGGTTCCTGCCATGGGGAAAATTCAAGTGTATGTGGAGGCTTGACTGTGGTTTCTGACCTGCTTGAGACCCCCACATGCCCGACCCTATGTCTGAAACTCTGTTCAAAATCACAAATATCCATGGAATGCCTAGCAAGTACCAGGCACTGGGCTAAGGTTACCTCACCCAGATTGCTTGCTTCTCTTAAGACTCACTGTGCCATTCCACACCACGCTCAAGCAATCAACCCCACTCTCCCACTCACTCTGAGGAACAAGGGTTCACACTGGGAGGTGAAGTGGGCAGTGGAGTCAGGGAGGCCAGTTTAAGGAGCTCTATCCCAGCTCTGTGAACTTGGCTGGTTATTCAGCCTTTTTATGCTTCCCTTTTCTCTTCTATAAAAAGGGCTTAATAACCCCCACCTCTCCGGGTTGCTGAAAGGATTAACTCAGATGATGCACACAAAGTTCTTAGCCCTGGGCTGATAAGCGTAGCTATTATGATTCATATTTAGGTTGTGTTTCCTCCATCAGAACCTTCGGTACTCTGTCCCTCTTTGCAGACTCCGAGGCCAATTCTTGTGTGACTCTTTTTGCTTGACTGTGTTACTATTTGGAAACTATTCTTACCATTTGGAAGATATTTGGAAACCTCAGTACTGTCAACAGCACCATTAAAAGCAGTTCCAAATGATTACCACACAAGAAGAGTGCCCCACAGCACCTGTGTGTGCGTTGGGAAGGGGGGTTCTTATGAGGAAGGAACCAAAGAGGAAAGGGCCAAACTGACAACCTCTTGCAACCCTCCGCTTGCTGTGCCAGCTGCTCCTGCGCTGGACGCTGAGCTGTGCAGCCAGCACTTCATTCCTAATAACACAGTGCCACAAGTTGTAAGTCATTTATTTCAAAAACAAACTGGCCGTCCCTAGATTGTCGCTATCATAGCACTACTTTCACTCACTTGCATTCCAAAGGGATTTTAGAAACATTATTTAACTTTTCATCATGATATTTTTCAACTATACACAAAAGTAGAGAGAATATTGTAAGGAACTTCAGCTTTAAGAGTTGTCCACATTGTAGCAGCAAAAGGGCTCTTAGGTGAAAGAGAATGGTGTGGGATTGTACATCCCTGCCACTCACATGGGAGTGAATTGTACATATTCATGTCTTATTGGAAAAAAGGATGAGAACTCTGGGTCTTTCCTATTCATTTCCATTTGATTTTTTTTTTTTTTAACCTGGAGAATGGGGTAATGACCCTTACTTTGCAGGGATTGACCGAGCCTGAGAAATGGGCTGCTGGTCGGAGCCTCACAAATGGATATCCCTTCCTGGGCTTTGCCTGCACCCTGTGCTCCTGGGTGGAAAAAGAGGAAGGAACAGGCACAAGCAGGAGGCTGCTGAGCTGGGAGCAAAGACCAAGCATCCACTCTGGCCCCTCCCACCACCTGCTGGCAGCCACCTGCCTGCTGAGGCCACCTGTCTCCTGCAGGGTGGATTGTGTCTTGCTTTGTAGAATGATAACTGCTGTAAAAATAAGCACCTTAAACAGCCAAGAGAAAGGGGCAGTAACGTGACCGCGGGCTGTGTGTACCCCACAGGAAAGGGGTGTGTCTGTCATACTTGCCCTTGTGTCAATTTAGCTCTGAAGTGCAGGGGAGACCATTTTCCCCACTCAGCAACAGCAGCCTGTGAAGTAATGGGAGGCAGTTCCCCCAGTGGGACAATTACTGCTATCATTTCTATAATGCTTTCCTTCTGAGAGGCTGAAGTCACCACTTCCCAACCCTGATAGCCCCATACTGGCTCAGGCAGTAGGTGTTGTGGGAAGAGGATGGGATGTCGAATTAGAACATCTCACTTTCAGTCCTGGCTCTGCTATGTAATTTGCTTGGTGGCCTTGGATAATCCCCGAGCCTCCATATTCTCCTCCTAAGAATGAATATAATGACATTTACTCCAGAATGACGTTAAAACTCATATACATATTATCAGTTTTGTTGGCCTAATTGGACTGACTTTAGGCAAAACTGTGAAACAGAAGTGTCAATGTAGCATTTTCTACTTTCTCAGATTCCCCCTTTTTCCCAAGTCCCCCCTTTCCATTCACCTTTGAAGCACCCAATAATGTCAGGCAGCCAGTCAAGAAAACGACCTGTAAAACCAATATACATTAAAGGGCTAGTAGTTTAATCTCAATAGATAAAAGAGTCTGCATTTATCAAGTGCTCACTAAGTGCCTGGCACTAAACATATTTTTTGTAGTTTTCCCAAAGCATCATGAGGTATGTAACTATTATCCTCATTTTACATAGGAGGAAACTGATCTGGAAGTTAGACACTTGCTAGGAGTTGCACAGCTAATTTGCAAAATCTGGGATTCAAATGCAGATATGTCTGATTCTAAAAGCAGTGCTATTTGTTTATTTAATTTTTTTGAGGGACTGAACCCTAGTGATTAAGAGCACAAAGTCTGAGCCAGATGGCCTGGGTTCAGAGCTCAACTCCTTTACATATTGCTATGTGACCTGGGCAAGGACCATGTCCTCACTTGTCAAAGGGGAAAAGAACAGAGCCACCTCACAGGATTATTGTCAAAATCAAATGAGTTAATGTACATAGGGCTCTTAGAACAGTGCCAGACACATAGTAAGTGCTATGTAGACTATAAAACAAAATAAAAGCAGTCAGTGATCATCAGAAAAAAGTCAGTTTACAATAACGTGAAAGAAAAGGTACATCCTTTAGTGCTCACCAGTCAACTTGACTTCTCAAACAGTTTGATGGAGGAAATTCCTCCAGACACTTGTACATAATCCCACACAAATGCACACAATTACAGAAGTCTGTTATTTTCACATGAAAAGGGCAACTTGTATTTTCATTTAACATTTCACAGCCATCTTTCTGTCAGTACCTATGGAATTACCTCATTCTTATCAGCTGCAGAGTGCGTGCCAAGTATAGATGTGCTATAATTAAATCACTTATCTACAGATTTTCTGTAAATGATGCGACCATGAGCATTTCAGGATGTTTATCTTCGTATGTACAGGAGCATGAACCCCTGGAAGGCTGACTTTGCTCTTAGAGATTGAATTAGTACATCCAGGCAAGTCAGATTTTTCTGTCAGTCTGGCTCCTTCTGTATGGGGATGCCGGTGAAGCATAGATGCTTCATGTTCCCTGCATTTCCCTCAACCACCTGCATTCCTCCTGCGATGGAACAAGGTGGCACAGCTCATCATCACCCATCCACCCCCAACCCCAGGGCAGCCCAAAGCATCTAAACTGAGCCCTTTCAGTCATAACTCAAGAAAGCAGTCAGGTAGCCATTGCCACTAGATTTTACATACATTTGTTTCCTCTCTCTTCATTTCCATAATCAAGCTCTCTGCCCCGCTGCATCTCCTCCCTCTCCTTTATTCTCTTTTATTTTCACGGGCATCACCAGCATCAACAGTCTGTTTCCAACACTTTTTTTTTTTTGAGATGCGGTTTTGCTCTTGTTGCCTAGGCTGGAGTGCAATGGTGCAATCTCAGCTCACTGCAACCTCCACCTCCCAGGTTCAAGCAATTCTTCTGCCTCAGCCTCCTGAGTGGCTGGCACTACAGGCGTATGCCACTACACCTGACTATGTATTTTTTTAGTATGTGTGCTGCCAAATAGAGCACACATTTTTGTATTTTTAGTAGAGACAGGTTTCACCTTGTTGACCAGGCTGGTCTCAAACCCCTGACCTCAGGTGATCCACTGGCCTCAGCCTCCCAAAATGCTGGTGTTACAGGTGTGAGCCATCCAGCCTGGCCCCCAGCACTTTTAATCTCTCCCTTCTCTGTGTTCCCACAGCAGTGGGAGCTCTGCTGCAGCCCATCCTTCCCTCCCTCCAGATCCATGCCATGCTCCCCGCTAGGATGAAAGTCCTGGTAATGTGATCACCTTCATCACCCAGGGCTAGTGATGCTTTCCATTTGGTAGACACTCAGTGAATTTTTAAAACTTTGTTTATATGTTTGAAATGTGTTTTTGAATTTATTTTTAAGTAACATTTTACATTATGAAAATAATATATGCTGGCCAGGCACAGTGGCTCACACCTGTAATCCCAGCACTTTGGGAGGCCAAGGTGAGCAGATCACCAGAGGTCAGGAGTTTGAAAGCAGCCTGGCCAACATGTTGAAACCCAGACTCTACTAAAAATACAAAAAAAAAAAACCCACAAACAAACAAAAAACAAACAAACGTAGCCAGGCGTGCTGGCATGCACCTGTAATTCCAGCTACTCAGGAGGCTGAAGTAGGAGAATCGCTTGAACCCAGAAGATGGAGGCTGCAGTGAACTTTGATGGCTCCACTGCACTCTAGCCTGAATGACAGAGTGAGACTCTGTTTAAAAAATAAATTTAAAAAATTTTAAATATATACATATATATGTGTACACACACACACACACACACACACACACACACACACAGAGACATTTACTATAAGGAAAAACTGGAAAGGAAAGCTGTGTAAATAAGGAAATTAAATCATCTGGAATTCCTATCCGGAGACATTTTGGTGTATTTCTTTCCAATTGTTGGATTAAGAAGCTAACTGATGAAAAAAAGCCAGTAACTAGACTAAGGAAGTAAATGGGAAACAGGGTCCAGAGTTTGGTGATAAGAGTAAGTGCTGAAATGGGTGATTTAAGTATAGACAATCAGGTTGAGGTGTACTTTGCACAGAAAATGAGGCTGTGTTGTCAAGAACTTCGTCTTTTTTTCACTCTCATTATTTATTCTATAGTATTTACTGAGGATCAGTAAGCCACAGTCCTCAGACAATGATTTCTCTGGCCAATGTGATAGTGAGTATGCAGCTATCACACAGGTGTTCTGGAAGCTGAGTTGACTTCCCTGCCTAGTAGACTGGGCACCAAGTTCATGACTAGCTCTTCAGGGTAAGGCTTCTGAAAATAATTGCAGAATTTTGCCTTGCTGGTCCATATCAGAGTGCCCAGCTCTTTGTATCAGTAGTTATGATATATTAACTTCAGGGAATTCTCAATCTTTCTTTCTGGGATTGTTCAAGTTCAGCTTTTCTGATTGGTCTTCCTTGGTGATAGTTTAAGCACCTGTTATTCCTTACCTGTTACTGTTAGGGCTTGGCAAAGCAAGAACTTTAGGGATTGTTCTTTGTTAAAACGCATTTCATCTAATGCCTACCTCAGCTGCCTGTTACCTAGTGTTGTTATGGGATGGGACTCAACCAATGACTATGGCAGGAAGGAATCAACTCCAGGTCAAGTGCTCCCTGATAGGCCTCTCGTGCTGCTCAGAAGTCATTGTTATGTTGTCCTTTCACGTGTCTCTTTGGCAAAGCAACCCAGGGTTTCCATATTTAAAAGTTCAAGTGTGGTTGGGCTCACGCCTGTAATCGCAACACTTTGGGAGACTGAGGCAAGTGGATCATTTGAGGTCAGGAGTTCAAGACCAGCCTGGCCAACCTGGTGAAACCTCTTCTCTACTAAAAATACAAAAATTAGCCTGGCATTGTGGTGCATGCCTGTAATCCCAGCTACTTGGGAGGCCGAGGCAGGAGAATCGCTTGAACCCAGGAGGCAGAGGTTACAGTGAGCTGAGATTATGCCACTGTACTCCAGCCTAGGTGACAGAGGGAGACTCCATCTCAAAAAAATAAATAAATAAAAATAAAATAAAAGTTTGAGTGAAGCCTGGTTGTGGACTTGAGGAAATTTGAATTATAAAATTGTTTATAGCATGACCAACATCCAGGGGATTATATTTATTTAGCCTATGGGGAGCTTTATGATTAATAAAAAGGTGAAAGGCCAAAGGAGTTCATTCATCCAATAAGTACTGAGTGCCAGGCCCCAAACTAAGAACAAAACAAAGGCAAAACCATATATAGATCTTAGAGTCTATAGAGCAACAGATATTCAACAGCAATAACAGAAATGAATAATTACCAACTGCGACAAATTCCAGGAAGGAGAGGGTGCTGTAAGGCACATATAACCAAGGAACCTGACCTATGCTGGGTGTCAGGGAAGGTTTCCTAGGGAATAGAACATCTGAGCTGCAATTGATTATTTAGTTTGTGGTACCTGAGTCTTCTCATCAGTAAAATAGGGATACTCCCCTCTTAGAGTCACAGAGACACGAGAGGAAGAGTGGTCATGGACAAGAATGAGCTTTGAAAAATGCTCAGTGTGTCTAAAACTGAGTATGCCCCTCCAGCCAAAGGCAGCTGTTCTCTGGCTTTGCCCTTTGTCATCAAGCCAGGCAATTACTCAGGCACTCCAACTGAAGCTCTTTGATCATTCTCCTCCACTCTGCCAAGCAGCAGGGGTCAGACAGACCTGGGGTTAGCTTTGGTTCTGCCACTTAAATCTTATTTGAACTTGAGTAAGTTTCTTAATTGGTAAACCCACTTTTCTCATGTGTGAAATGGGGGCAACAATAGTATCAGCTCATGGCTTAAAGCTTGTAAAGCATTTAGCATAGTAGTTGGCATGTAGTTACTTCTAAACCAAGTATAGCTAATGTTATCATAATTGTTATTGCTAATTATTACCTTTTTTTCTTTTTCTTTTTTTTTTTCTTTTTCTTTTTTTTTTTGAAACGGAGTCTTACTCTGTTGCCCAGGCTGCAGTGCAGTGGCGCGACCTTGGCTTACTGCAACCTCCACCTCCTGGGTTCAAGTGATTCTCCTGCCTCAGCCTCCGGAGTACGGGGGACTACAGGCACCAGCCACCATGCCCAGCTAATTTTTTGTATTTTTAGTAGAAACGGGGTTTCACCATGTTGGCCAGCTGTTCTCGAACTCCTGACCTCAAGTGATCCACCCACCTTGGCCTCCCAAAGTTCAGGGATTAAATGTATAAGCCACTGTGCCCAGCCTAACTTTTTTTTTTGTAATGGGGGCTCAGTGTATTGCCCAGGCTGGAGTGCAGTGGCTATGAACAGGCACAGTCATAGGATCATAGCACACTGCAGCCTCAAGTTCCTGGCTCAAGTGATCCTCTGCCTCAGCCTCCCAAGTAGCTGATACTACAGGCATGCACCACAGCGCCTGGAGCTAATTAATAACTCTTGCCAATTATTTCTTTGTAATAACTTTGGCCTTTTACCTCTATTCCCATCAGCCTAGAGAAAGCCCCTGTCATTTGGTAAGAATTTATTCCATAGAAGCCTTCTGATCAGTGCCCCCACTGTGGCTCTTACTTCTCTAATTCATTCTACTTGCTTCTAAAATAACAGTGTTTTACATATATCACCTCTTTTAATATTATCATTGAAAAAATATTTGAAGCTCATAGCACAAAGAGCTAAACCTCTTAATATGGAAAGAGGCCCTAGAATATTGATATGAAAAAGACCTACAAATGTATAGAAAAACAGAAATACAAATTCCAAAAAAGAAAAAAACAAATGGCTACTAAACATGAAAAGATAAGCAGCCTCACTTATTATAAAAGAAATGTAAATGAAAATTACACTAAAATGTATATTTTACTTATCAAGTTGACAAAAATTAAAGGTGTTATTAACAATACCTTCTGGCCAAGCTCTGGGGGAAATAGGCATTTTTTTTACATTGCTGGGGAGCAGAAATTGGTACAATTGTTATAGAAGGCAATTGGCATTATTTATCAAGATTACAGAGGCATATACCCTCTGACTAAGCAATTTTACCTCTGGAAATTTATTTTACAGAATACTCACATTTTTTATTCATTGCAGTATGATTTGTAATAAGAAAGGATTGGAAACAAGCTAAATGTCCAGTAAGTTATGGCTCATCTCTTCAAAGAAATGCTATGTAAAAAAGAATAGAGTTGCTCTGTACTAATATAGTAAAATCTCCAAGATATATTAAGTGGTTTTTAAAAAGTAAAGTGTAGAACAGTGGGTATAGTATGTTACTTTTTGGGTAGGGATGGGGTAATAACGCATGCATGCACACAGACATAATCAGAAACTCTGGTTGGCATACACAATAGCAGTACTCATCTCTAGTGGGAGGGGGTCTGGGCAGATGGGAGACAGAAGTAAAAGGGGAACTTTTCACTGGATACCTTATATAGTTTTAACTTGTGAACCATATTGCAATGGTTCTGTGAATACTACCTAGTCAAAAAATTATATTTATTCCCACTATTAAATCATTAACATATTGCGCATCTACTATGTGCTAGACCCAGGGGATACAAATGTGAATATGGTTGTGGTTTGGTGGAAAGATTCACTGAACCTAAAATACCCATGGCTATAATCCCAGCACATTGGGAGGCCGAGGCAGGCAGATCACTTGAGGTCAGGAGTTTGAGACCAGCCTGGCAAACATGGTGAAACCCCATCTCTACTAAAAATACAAAAATTAGCTGGGCGTGCTGGCACGTGCCTGTAATCCTAGCTCCTTGCGGGGCTGCAGGAGAATCACTTGAACCTGGGAGGTGGAGGTTGCAGTGAACTGAGATTGTGCCATTGTACTCCAGCCTAGGCAAAGAAGCGGGACTCTGTCTCAAAAACAAAAACAAAAAAACACTTGATTCAAATTCGGATTCTGGTTCTCACTAGCTATGCATCTTGGCACGCAGGCATGGAACAAGTATTTATCGAATGAATTTATGGTTGAAGTCACTTAACGTTTCTGAGACTGTTTCCTCCCATGTAAGGTGAGGATAGAGATGCCTCCTATCTCACAGTGATATTGTGAAGACAATGATAGAATGTGTCACCACATCTGGTGATAATTAATGAAACCTGTTATGTGCTAGGCACTTTCACATCCATTATTTCCTGGACTTTTCATGGGAACCTGTGATGTGGGCATATATTCACTTACACATGAGGAAATGGAGGGACCGAGGGGAAGAATGGCTTGCCCAAGGTTTTCTTCTGGTCTTTCTTTATTGCTACCTCCCCCATGATGCTCTGCACTAGAAACTTTGTAGGTTATGCAGGAGGTACTGTATAGTAGGTACTCAGAGAACTTTGAAAATCAAGAAAAACTAATGTTTTTCCACTATTCTCAGTGACACCTCAGAGCAGCAGAAAATCAGTAAATGAATTTTGGATACTTCAATTTAGAAATATACTAGCTGGTCTATTTGACATTCACTGCACTAAACACTTAGGGAAAATACAACAATCAAATATTCATGCTTCTAATAAAGCAGGAAGGATAAAGACTAACCCACAACAATACTCATAAGGGAAAGGTAGAAACTCAGTCTAAAGGATGCTGCACTTAGAATCTTGTAGACTTACCAACAAGTGTTTCTCATAGGGAGTAAAATGATATACCCGATATGGTACAATTTTTAAAATGTTTTTCTTGGAATAAAACATACAAGCAGATCATGCACAAATCAATTGGTTTTTATAAATAAAGGACAGGTGATTTTTTATTAAATGACATGGATTAAGAAATAGAATATTACCAGCACCTGGAAGCCACCTCTGGGATCCCTTTCTATCACAGTCCATAGCACAAGATAACCCCTGTCTTCACTTTTAACATCATAGATATGCTTTGACTATTTCTGAAATTTATGTAAATGGAATTATATAGTATGTACCCATTTGTGGCCAGCTTCTTTCACTCAATATTGTATTTGTAAGATTCACTCATTTTAAGTGTAAATGTAGTTCATTCATTCTTATTACTATGTTGTATGTTACACCTTTTATCTCTCTTCTGCTGATGGACATTTGGGTTGTTTTCCTTTTGGCTGTTATAAAGAGATACAGGCCAGGTGCAGCGGCTCACACCTGTAATCCCAGCACTTTGGGAGGCTGAGGCAGGCTGATCACGAGGTCAGGAGTTCAAGACCAGCCTGACCCACATGGTGAAATCCTGTCTCTACTAAACATACAAAAATTAGCTGGGCGTGGTGGTGCAGGCCTGTAATCCCAGCTACTCAGGAGGCTGAGGCAGAATTGCTCGAACCTGAGAGGTGGAGATTGCAGTGAGCCGAGATGGTGCCACTGCACTCCAGCCTTAGCGACAGAGTGAGACTCTGTCTCAAACAACAACAGCAACAAAAGATACATTATAAACATTTTTCAACATCTTTTGGTGAATATGTGCATATATCTCTGTTGGGTGCATACTTAGGGATGGAATCGCTGGGTTGTAGGATACATGTTAATTCAGCTTTCTAGATAATGCCAAACAGGTTTTTAAAGTGGTTGTAAAAAGTTCACTTTGACTAGCAGTATGGTCAGGCCCTTTAATTGTAGTCATTCTGGATGGTATGAAGTTAGATCACATTGAAATTTCAATTTGCATTTCTGGGATGTATAATAAATTGAGAATTTTTCCATATGTTTATTGACTTTTTTGAAAAATACCTGTTTGTCCTCTCTTCAGAAATGCCAGTTGAAACAGTCTGCCTGTTTTTAATAGGATTTTTCGCCTTCTTCTTGCTGATCCGTAGGTGTTCTTTATATATCTGTAAACAAACCTTTTTTTGGATATATGTGTTGCAATCACGTTTCTCACTCTGTGGTTTGCCTTTTTGCTAATGTTGTCTTTTCAGGAACAGAAGCTCTTAATTTTAATCTTGTCTAATGATCAGTTTTTTCTTTGTATTAGTACTACATGTGTTTAAGACATTGTCTACCCCAAGGTAATGAAGATTTTTTGGACGTTGTCTTTGGATCGTGTTATTGTTTTACTTTTTACCTTTAAAATCCATCTGGAATTGATTGGGGTTGGGGAGTCAGTTGTTCCAGCACCATTTACTGGCAAAACAGAGCCAATCTGACTCCCAATACAGCACAACAGCACCTGACATAAACCAAGTGACCACATATTGTAAATCTGTTTTTGGACTTTATTCCATTGGTCAGTTTGTCTATCCTTCTACTATTTCTATGGCTTTATAATGGGTCTTGATATACGATAGTGTAAGTCTTTTCTAGTGGGCTCCAGTTTTTCACCCCATCAAACCACCTAGTGCTGAAGTGCCACCTCCAATTCGCGCTTTGCTTTCAATACGTCCGTGCGAGTGCGATTGATTTGCCCGTTCCCGTGGCTGGTTCGTTTGTAGTTACCTGGGTCTTTGTCCCATCAAAGCCCTTCACACCGAAAGCCAGCCAGGTGTCTGCAGACGAGCAAAGCAGATCTGCTGGGTAATTAAATAACGCGGGGAAGGGGGAGGAGTGGATTAGACGAGGTTGTCTCTGGAGAGAGCTTCAGAAAGGAAGTGATCGAGCTATACTTGAGGACTGGCTCCTCGGAGAGATACGAAGAGAGCCAAACTCTAAAATCCGGGCAGAGGAGGGCCAGGCGAGGTCGCCGAATGTAAATGTCTCGGGGGGTTCCGCCAGGCAGCGCGAATCGGCTCGCCGGGGTGTGGCCGCGGAGCCGCAAATCACCAGTTGAGGGCCAGAGTGCCCGCCACCCGCTCAGAGTTGCGCCTGCTGCTGCCCGGGCTGGGGCCGGGGCCGACGCTGCGGGGCGCACGGGCTAGCAGCGTGCGGGTTTCTCGGCGGGTACGCCCCGTGAACCATGAGCGGCCCCAGTTCCCGGAGCACCCGCAGGGCCGGCAGTGCGAGGCAGGCCGCGCGGCGCCTTTGAGCCCCAGCCGGAGATCCGGAGAGCCCGAGCGCCCAGCGCCGAGCCGGGAGGTGAGTCTCCGCCGCGCGCCCAGCGTCCTCGGGGTGCTGTTCCTCCCGGGGCGCCTGGGCTTCTCCCACCCCGGTGAGGACGCGCTAGGAAGTTTGTTGGAGAAAGTTAGGCTCTGGGGAAAGTAGAGCCGCCGGTTGTTGGTCCCTACCCTCCCCCTCGGCGGATCTAGCGTTGGAGGCGGGGGTGGCTGAAGTAGGGTCTGGGGCTTGCGCTCTCCCGGCCCTCCGGGCGCCCTGGGACTTCGGGGACGCGGCCCACGGCGGGGAGCGCTCAGCGACTGGCGGCCAGGCATCTCTGCTTGGTGGCACTCTAGCGGCATCTTCCCGGGCGCTGGCCTCGCCCGACCCACTGCCCGTCCGGGCTGCTCGGCCGGCCACCCAGCCCCGTCCACTCCCGCCCGGCGTCTCTCTGCGGAATCCGGCAGGAGTCGGGGAGATGCCAGGGCTTAGAGCGCTCCGCTGGAAGCCCAAGGCTGGGGGAGGCGAGTTCCTCCGCTAATCCCTTGGGAAGTTTGCGAAGAAAGCGAAGGAGCCTGCTCTGTAACTGTTGACAACATCTCCCTCCCTCTCTCCCTTTGTTGAGAAAGAATGAATAGTGGGTTGTGTCGTTCCCTCCGCTTTGCGGTGGGGAGAGTGGAGGGAAGGCGAAGGGAGGGACGGTGAGCGCGATTTAGGAAAGAGGTTCGAATAGATCGCACAGCCGATCCCTCCTTACCCACTTAGGCCGCTGAGGGCGCCACTGCTTTAAAACAGTGTGATCAGGTGTAGACACTCGTCGGGGAGGAGGTCGAGCGGACTCCGAAGCATCTGGCAAGGCGGCGTGTTCCTTGGGGCTGTGGGTCGGGTCATGGTTGGAGTTTTGGGGGTGGAGAATTCGTGTTGGCGTTAAGTCGCTTGAAGCAAGGTGCAAAGGAGGAAAAACCATTTGCCTAACCTCATGCCTGTTTTCGCTTAAAGCTGTTGGCTGAGATGAAAAATAGAGCCGTGCTTTCAGATTCTTTTAAACCTTGACTTTATCTCCCAAGGCTACACAGACCTCCCCATGGAAAGTACATTGGCCGAGGGAAGGTCAGGTTGGGAGCTGATAGCCTCCCTTGTGTTGCCAGGGACTGAGTTGAGATCCTGGGGGCTGGGGGAGACCTCAGTGCTGGAGGTGGGTTCCAGCCGACCAAAGGTCCAAGTGGGAAGGGGCTACCCAGGTAATAACCGGGAAGCCCGCAGTCAAAGCGCTTGTCCGCAGGTGCACCAGGGGGTATTGAGGGTAAAGTAAAGACCTTGCCAAGCCAGGGCTCCCACACCGCCCCAGCTCCAACTTTCTCTAAACTGCTGCTGAGAAGGCTGACATTTCTAGGATGACTAACCAAGTTCTCAGTCTCCTGTTCATGTAAAAATAACTGCTTGTCAAATGCATGCTAATCTTAAGAACCTTATCGGGTAAATTCTCTCACTGTGTTGCTCTAATTAACAATCCGTGGAAGAATTATTCATACTTGAATCATTTGGCCAGACTTGGTAAGTTTACTTCAAAAATAAAGGGATACTCTTAACTCCTAAACCCAAGCAAAACTTCATTTTAAGTGAATAAGCCAATTGAATATGTATGGTTGTCCCATCTCCTCTCCCTGACTGGCTCTCCAGAGAAGATATAAAACTATAGATCCAAGTTGTAAATTCTCTTCATGGGGCAGTCAAGACGATTACATTTCCAGAGTTTAAAATATAATGAAAGGTTCTTAAAGCCAAGCCCACACACTGATAACCATTATGAGTTTAACTTGAAAATATCGCATTTCAGAAACAAGAGTAAAATCCAAACAAGTGGGCTGCTTATCTCTGCCTCAGCTTGCAAGATCATCAGTTTCTTTGAGACATCGTTGTAAAACAAGTGAGTCAGGCCTCAGTTCACAAGCATTTCAAAGCCCAGAGACTGACCAGGCCCAGGGAGGCAGCACATATAGTAGAGTTTGTCAAGCTTGCTCTTGTTCCTGATGTTTACATGGGTCTCAGACTTTCATACCAAGATGCAGTCTTTGACCTTTGTATAATATTTCAGAATCTGGCATTAGAATGAGTCATGACGTTGTGTCTGTTTTCCTGCACGGTAGAGAGCAGTCAGATGGTCAGAGTCTCACCTGGGCTTTTTTCTAAAGGCTGCATGTAGGCTCACTTGGTATGCCTGTGTGTGTGTGTGTGTCCATGTCCTGCTTGGCTTGGTGTCTTTGCATCTATTGTTCTAGGTTAAAACATTTCCCTCCCGATCCTTCCCAGTTGCAGTCCATTTGTGAACTCTCAGTGACTTCCTTTGCTAACTCTCAGTATAACAGAGATACAGTGACTCTTATCTGACAAGACAAACCTGGCCCCTGCCCTGCTTAGAGGGGACCTACTATTTACTAAGTGCTTGCTGTATTTCAAGAACTTTGTATACACAGTCACTTTTAATTTTTACAACAATCTTATGAAATAGCTGTTAAGTCATTTTTAAAATAAGAAACTGTCAGAGAGAGACCAGGTGTGGTGGCTCACACCTGTAATCCCAGCACTTTGGGAGGCTGAGGTGGGCGTATCACAAGGTCAGGAGATGGAGACCAGCCTGGCTAACATGGTGAAACCCCGTCTCTACTAAAAAATACAAAAAATTAGCCAGGCAGCACACACCTGTAGTCCCAGCTACTTGAAAGGCTGAGGCAGAAAAATCGTTTGAACCCTGGAGGTGGAGGTTACAGTGAACCAAGATGGCGCCACTGCACTCCAGCCTGGGCGACAGAGCAAGTCCCAAGCCATTTAGCTGATAAGTCAGTGGCAGAGTAGGGATTTGAACCTGTAAATATCTGTTTTCAAAGCCTTAGGTTGAGTCATACCATTTTATTTTTAAAAAATCAAGTGGTACAGCAGAGTGCAGTGGCTCACGCCTATAATCCCAGTACTTTGGGAGGCCGAGGTGCGTGGATCATGAGGTCAGGAGTTCAAGACTAGCCTGGCCATATAATGAAACTCTGTCTCCACTAAAAATAAGCTGGGCATGGTGGCACACACCTGTAGTCCCAGCTACTCAGGAGGCTGAGGCAGGAGAATCTCTTGAACCCGGGATGTGGAGGTTGAGGTGAGCCAAGATCGTGCCACTGCACTCCAGCTTGGGTAACAAAGCGAGACTGTATCTCAAAACAAAAACAAAAACAAGTGGTACATAGGAAGTATATAATGACTAGGGACATTGAGACAGAAACATTTCCAAGTGGAGAAAACGTGGGAGCCAGAGCCTGGAGTCTTGGGTTTAGTCTCCATAGTGCTGTCGTTCCAAGCACTTGTTCCTACGGCAAGACCTCTGCATTTGCCGGATCCCCTGCCTGGAACTCCCTTCAGACCTTTTCTTGACTGGTTCCTTCCCTTCTCTTTTTTCAGGTCTCATGTTGTTACCTTTCCAGAGAGGCCTTGCCAGTCCACCCTAATGTAAAGTAGCCCACAGCATCTTTCGTTAATTCATCCTGTTTTATATTCTTTAGCCTGCTTACAACTTGGATGTTACCTCATTTATTTTCTTGTTTGTATAGGTTGGATTCCTCCATAAGAGCAGGACCTTGTCTAATTTATAATATCCTTAGCCTAGGTACACTATGAGCCCTCAGAATATAAATTGAATGAATGAACATTTATTTCCCTTATCTAGAAAAATGAACTGGGAATTACCAGTACATATGGTCATTACTTATTGTCTGCTTCCTCCAGAGTATTATTAACTTCACGAGGACAGACTTCTGTCTTGTGTAATGCTGTCCCCAACACCTAACACAGTACCAGCCATAAAGGAGGCCCTCCATGAGTGTATGTGTTGAAGAATGAATGTTTCTACTGATTGAATGATACCTCTTCATCATGATTGAATTCTGTTTCCCAGGTAAACAATTCTGACTGAATTGCTGTGTACCAAAGAGACTCACGAATCCAGTGGTTCTCAATCCTGGCTTTCCATTGGACAATACTGGAGACTGATGCCAGTGTCCCACTGATGGGAACTGATGCCAGCTTCCCAGAGGATTCTTATGTGCAGCCAGGTTGAGAACCAATGACTTACGTTTTTATGCTAGAACTCATTCCTTGCTTTGGTCCTTTTAGGTTTGAAGAAGAAGCTGTGGTGAGAGAGGGCAGGGATATAATTCACAGATATTGTATGATTCCTGACAGTTTAAGAGGTACTTTCACAGCTGTTATCACATCTGATAATAACAAGCTAAGGAATCTACTCTCTGGCTTAAATATTCCCTTTATGTTGATGACTCCTAAAAATCTCCATCTGCCTTCACTCCTAATTGTGCATACCAGTATTTAACCTCCTCCTAGATCAAGCTGTTTGCTGGTACCTCACGTGCAGCAGCTCCAGTGGTGCGCGTGGTTCCTGCAGGGGTCTCCTTCTCAAACTACTCAGTGTGTTACAGCATTGCACCACCTCCCGTGGCTGTAGGCTCCTTCCTTCTAGCCAGATGCCTCAAGCTCTGATGTCTCTTTACTCTCTCTTTCCTCTCCCTTCACGCAGCTGCTGCCCCAGGTCAGACTCCTTCATTGTTCCTCCATAGGTTGTCACCATCAGCCTCAGTGACCTCCCTGCCTCCTTTTTCTTTCCCCTCCAGAACAACCAGAGTCACTTACCTGGGTACAGACTGGGTCCTTTCCTTCCCTTCCAGATCTTCCCTAGCACTTACAGTCAAGTCCAGACACCTCCGCGGGACCTTCAGGACTCCATGGTCTGGTCCTAACCTGACCTGCTTCTGGGAAATGCTTCTTGACTTCACTGGAGCCACAGCACACAACTTGGAGTGTCCTGAGCCTGTGGGGAGCTTCCATGCCTTTATGCATCTGCCATTGTAGCAGCCTCTCGGGAGGCTTTTCTCCACATGTTAACTTTTCAAAATGCTTTGTTTCTATTGTTGCCCTCTCTGAGACTCCTCAAGTGTTTTGTCAAAATTGTTCCTTCCAGTATAAGAGTTTCTGTTTATGAATTATTCTCTTAAGTTCATGGTCAGGTACCGGGGCTTCTCCAGGTGTCTTCTATGAAGTAGGCACTTAAATGTTGAACTGAAGGTAGGAAGGGGAAGTATTAACATCCCTTGTTATTGGAGAACAAATTGAGGTGTCGGTAACTTGAAGGGCATTTTAGAACACTTTAGGGCAGTCTTGAAGTCCAGATGGATTTTGGAGAAGCAGAGAGGAAACAGGCTGCCAAAGGCACTGGTGTTAGGGTGACTTTTGCCCATCATGCTATCTTGGAAATAGATTTGATCAACAATGTGGCCCTATGCACATGAAGAAGTTCTGTAGTGTGCTGCAGGCCTCCCCATGAGGTTCCTTAAAATGATCCAGGCCTGTCTGTGAAGAAGGAAAGTGCTGATAGCTGAACAAGCGAGAATTCACAAGGGAGGGTGTGTGTGTGTGTGTGTGGTGGAAGAATCCTAGTTGGTTTACATCACTTGTGTTCAGGCAGGGGGCTAGGGAGTTTGGTTTCCTTTCTAATATGGATGGTTGGCATTGAGCAAGTGCTGACAGTGTGCCAGGTACTGGCCAGAGCTGGGAGGGGCTGCACGGGACTCTGTCCTATTGTTCTGCGCCCACTGTGAGCAGGCCTTCTGTGTGGTCCCAGTTAGACATGGAGCAGGCAAGCTCCAGAATTACTGGATTTGACAAAGAACTGAGGACAAGGTTAGGATTCTATACCTTCAGTAAAGATGCTTCTTCCACCTGATGCCCCCGCCTCTGTGCTTCTCCCTGTCTTGTGTGGAAGCAGTGGAACATGTGTGTTTTGTTGCATACACACATACAAACACATGTGTTTTCTTTACACACGCCAACGTCATTGTCTTGGTTCCGCTAATAACAGCTTGTGGAGGGCTGCGTTCTTGGTTGTCCTCAAACCATGTCCCAAGTCTGCAATTCCTTTGTAGAACCGACTTTGCAGTAGTGCTATTAAGTGAGGATTTTCACTCAAAGCTCTTCCCCAAATAATGCAGCAGAAAGGTGGTCTGTGACGAAAGAGGGCTGCAGGACTGGAGAACACACTAAGGGGCAGCTCTCCTCACCAGTCTGACGGAAGGGCTGTGTGTTGGGCGTGGCCGCCCTGCAGTGCTGTCCAAACCAGCCAGAGTCTGGTATCATGACTAGTGTAGGACAGATTCTGGAGCCTGTGTCTCCAGGGGCCAGCCCTCTTTTTTTTTTTGTTTTGTCTCCCATTTCTTTTCCTCTGTACGTTGGCCTTAAAAATGTCGTATACGATTTGTCTTAGGCCAAAACTATAGTTTGCTTTGGAGCTGGAGGCACAGACTCTGCTCAAGGTAAACATTTCGCCTCGTGGTCCTAGCTAGGAGCAAGCGTCAGGTCCACTTCTGCACACAGCCTCATGTCCCATTCTCTTTTCCTTTTCCATGCTCCCTTTGCCCCCCACCCCCACCACTGTTTTTCTTTTCTTCTTCCCTTTTCCTGTCTATTCTTCCCTGACTGTACAGGCACCCATGGGCATTGCCTAACCCTGCTGGTGGAAGGCAGATCCTGACCCCTCTGGGGGCCATGTACATGCAGCCCCCTCCCTAGTGGCTTTACTCTGCAGCTGAGCCCACTCGTATATGGCAGAATGGCCCACCTCCTGACCCCTGACCCTAGCCCATGTTCACTAATTAGAGTACATTGATTTATTTATAAACACTGGGTCTTTGCCAGAAAAATTCTGTCCCATTGTCCTGGGTAGCACAACTGAGGGCTGGTCTGGCACTGAAGGCAATTCTAGCAGTTCAAGAATTCCAATAATTTTCACCCGTTCTTATCATTTACAGGGTGGTAGAAATATGTGAGCTAATTATCTAACAGTTTATATTTTCTTTCATGCACTTATTACTGCAACTGTGAGTCCTCCCTTAATCATCTTTTTTTGCTAGTTGTGTTTTTTCCATCAGTCATCTGAAATAATAAAATGGTTTATATGCCACTAACAACTCTGAAAATATTCACCCTCTTGGTTTTGCTGCCAAACCAGGAGAATTCCTATGTAGGATCATTTCAGGAGGAAAATAAGTAAACTTCCCATTCTTATTAGAGTCCACTATTGATGCCATTAAATGTTGATCTGTTAATGGTCTGTGAATATTTCATTTTATGTGGCATATTTCCATTTCCTTTTGTAGGAAGGAAGTCAGTTCTTGTGATTCTCTTAGATTTATACTTTCACTGTTTTCTTTCCCCCTTAGAGTTGAGAATTATGGCTGCAGGAAAATTTGCAAGCCTTCCCAGAAACATGCCGGTGAATCACCAGTTCCCCCTGGCCTCGTCCATGGACCTTCTGAGCAGCAAGTCACCTCTCACTGAGCATCGCACGGATGCCTATCAAGACGTGTCTATACACAGCACCCTTCCACGGAAGAAGAAAGGTCCTCCTCCCATAAGGTCCTGTGATGACTTCAGTCACATGGGCACCCTCCCCCATTCCAAATCCCCACGGCAGAACTCGCCTCTGACCCAGGACGGCGTCCAGGAGAGCCCACGGCAGGACCGGCAAGGTGAAACCTTCACCTTCAGGTAACTTCTGTAATTTCACAAGTGAAAATGATTTGTCTTAAAGGGCTTTTTAAAAAGTTTGTGTTGGGAAAAATATCAAAGATAGACAAAGTTGAGCGAATAATTTTATTACTCCCGTGAGCCCGTCACCTGGCTCCAACAGTTCCCAGCTCAGGGCCAGTTCTGTTTCATCTGTACTCCCACCTACTTCCCTCCTCTGGTATTATTTGAAGCAAATCTCAGATTTCATGTTATTTTATCTGTAAATATTTTGGTCTGTTCCTTTCAAAGATAAGGACTTTTTTTTTTTTTGAAAACTATATAACCACAATATAAAAAACTGTAACACCTAAATACAAATTAACCACTTCTTAACATTATGTGACATTTGAGGGTATTTTAAAATCCACCTTCCTCTGTCAAGTCCCTTAAAAGAAAGCCCAAGTATTTTTTTTTTTATCAGATTGTGAACTGTGTCCATCCACTTCTGTAGAGATGGCACAATGTCTACAAATTGACCCCATATCTCCTTATGTTTAGTTGTCAGCATGCTGAAATAAAATTTTATATGGATGTACCATTAGTTCAGCTTCAGAACACTTGGACAAGAATTGATTTTTCCCTCTCTGTGACAGAGATCTGAGTAAATGAGCTTAACGGTTATAAATGCTTTTTCTCTGGGTTTGTAATAGGCCTGGCTGTGATTGGTTTCTGCCTGTTAGAGCTAGTTTGGGAACTGCACTCCTTTTCCTGTTGGGGAAGATCAGCAGCCTGTGATGCTATCTGGTAAAGAGTGGGACGGTTTCTTTTGTTATCTCTCTTTTTGTCCAACGTTGTTCTTTGATCTTAGCTCATTTATTTGTTCAATATCTATATATGAAGCACTTATATTAGAGTATGTTGATTTTATAAGCCCCAGGGCTTACCAGGAAAATTCTGCTCGGTCCTTCTGATTATCTTAACTGAAGGGCTGGTCCAGCATTGAAGACATTCTAGTGGCCAAATTATTGCAGCAATCTGTGCTTGCCCGTTTATAGGGGTAGTGGAAATATGTGAACTAACAGGCTAGCAGTGGAACATCTGAAGCAATGTCTTCCCAGAGCTTACGTTCTAGTGAGTGACTTAGGTAATACATGCAAATAAGACAATTGCAGATTATACCAAATGCTATAGAGGAAATGGAGTGATATGCTGGAGATTTATTGGAGGTAATACGTTTTTGGTAGGATGAACAGGTTTCTGAGATGGTATTTAAGCTAAGACTTGCATAATGAGGGAAGGCAACCATGGGCCTCCCAGGCTGTTGCAGGCATAGGGAAGGCAAGTGCAGAGAACTGGAGGTGGGAGCAAGTGTGGCATGTTTGAAAACCCCAAAATGAGCTAGAGTGGCCTGTGGCTGGAGTGCAGCACATTGAGAAGGGAACAGCGTTGGTGTTGGTACAAAGCTAGGTGAACAAGAGTTCAGAATTATTTTCAGTTCCGTAATTGCAATAGTACAAAAAATAAGTGGAGGCCCAGATAATCTTCATAGAAACCATTAGAGAGCCCTGAACTGCTTCTGACACCAGATTAGAACATTCCTTGGGGCATCCTGGGGGTTAGAAGGTCCTGGACCCACCCCACAAAATCTAGGTGGGTGACCTCCCAGCTCAGAGAGCTAGCAGTCAGCCAGTGCTGGAATGGGTGAACACGGAGGCTCATACCTGTGCACAGGATTGTTAATATCACATCATTGGCACTTAAGGGGCAAGAATGCAGGGGGGAGCTGCAAAGACAGGTAACTTCTGGCCTGCTAAAGATGAGCACAGATGCCGGCTGCATGATGTGGAGTCAGAACCAACTAGCTGGCTTACAGTGGACTGCATTTCATTTATTAACTTGAACTGCACTGAGCGAGGTGTCTACTGTATACTAGACACAGACAGTTTATAGACTTACTTCTTGAAGTTCTGAGGCCCTGGCTAGGTGCCAGCTCTTACAAAGGGAAACTCCACACACTAGGGGGGTGGGTGGGGAGGCGGTAGTAATGGAGTCACTCTTCCTATCTTGGGGAAGTTCTTGGTAAACACCCAATGTCCAAGCTGTCAAGCTGCCAAGAGTTTAAAGCTTTTTGATTTGAAAACTGACTTGGACAGAGGTCATATTTCTGTAAAAGATGTTACCAGAGGGTGCGTGCAGGTCCTAAGTTTGAAGTCTAGGCTGTGGAAGACTTAAGCACTGCTGGTTTAAGGTTTGTTTATGATTGAGAGCTATATTAATCCAAATTCACATCTTTTTTTCTTAACTGAAAATATCTTACTGTTAAAGATGAATACAGGAAGTAACAAATGTGTATCCCTCAAAAGCTATGCTGAGTGAGAAGATACATGGTTCTCTGTCAAAGAGTCATAAAGTCATGCCCCACTCTTTTCTATTATTAATATATTTATTTTTCTAACACATTTTTTAAAAAACTCCTGAGGTGTTCCCAATTTTGAGGAGTTCAAAATACCTTACAAATTTTTTTTGTTAAGTATTTCTAATAAGATTATAAGCTGCCTCATTTCCTTTTTGAAATCAGCCATGATGTAAACAGAGTTTTTGCATATGAAAAGCTAGGACCAAGCAGCCTGAATGAGAACCCAAGGCTCTAGAGAGGGAGGTTTTGCCGAAGGTGCTGCAACAGAAATACAGTGAGAGAAACAGAACTTCTCATTCAGCGATTTCAGTAGAAAGGAGCTGTGGAACATCAGCCATTCACTCCAGCTCAGTCACCTTTTTTCTTTTCATAGTGAATTAATTTCAGTTGACAGTGACTTGCCCAGATGTCAGCTCTGAAAACATTGCATCTCATTGTGTTGGATATCGGCCTGACGAATGTTGGCATGAAGATAGTGGGCCACCTTGGATTTCTCCTGTGTCCCCTATCTAGCTCTGTGGCCAGTTTAACTGGCAGTCGCTCAGAGGGAGGCCCTCCAGATAAGCACCTCCTTGTCCTGTGAAGTACTCTGTTGCAAGTTTGTGCTTTTCCAAAAAAAATAGTTTAGCTTATTAGTCATTAAAAAGTCACCTTTATTATAATTGAACATTCCTTGAACATCCGTCCTGTGAGAGGCCCAAGACAAAGCAGAGGAAGTCTCCTCTTTGATCTTAAAATTTGCATGATTAAGCTGTCATAGCTATGTGCATCATTTCCTCCTGAATTATTAATTCCTACATTATTAATCATTAATTATCCTAATGATTATTATTTATACATTCTTAATTATCGTAATTATTGTTATCTCCTACATTTTGTAGTTTTCAGAGAGCTTACAAGATATATTCATAAACTATCTTGTTTGAACGTTGCAACCC
This sequence comes from Cacajao melanocephalus, assembly GCA_963573385.1. NCBI lineage: Eukaryota > Metazoa > Chordata > Mammalia > Primates > Pitheciidae > Cacajao > Cacajao melanocephalus. The sequence goes on along the minus strand of CAUYLG010010996.1, from coordinate 83,997 downwards.
TGTATGAGAGACATAGATTTCATTAGGAACACTGTTATCACCATCATTAGTATCATCATTTAGAGTTGAGGAAATGGGTTCAGGGATGTTGAGGCACCTAAGATCATACCCTAATGGATGACTGAGGTAGGATTAGAACCCAGAAGGTATTCTAAGGCCTTCCCTAGACAGTGTGTGTTCCATAGTCTCCCAAGAATGTTGACACCAGCTGTGGGCATTGTCTGACTATCTTCTTGCACAGGGGTCAGTCCCCTGCCTGTATTCAGTGCCTTGGACACCTGCTTTGGGGAGAATGGAGCCTTACCTGCCGAGAGCCAGGCAGAAGGCACGCCTGGAAGGGGGAGTTGGTCTTCTCTTTTGGAGACTGTATCTCTTGTCTTTGTTGTTGTCTTAGCTGCCCTTGGATGTACTTGTGGTTTTGAAAGGTGGCCAAAGCCAGAAGCCAGGGAGCTCTTAAACCTGCTGCTTGATGTCACAGAAGGAGCCTTTGTTCTGAAAGTGGACCAAGGTTTCTCTGAGACGTCTGCAGACAGGATTTCCTCTTGATATTCACATCATTCGGCTGATATCCCCTTGATTCGTTTATCTTCAAGGATGATTTTTTAAATTTATTTCTCTATAAGTTATTGAAGTACAGGTGGTATTTGGTTACATGAGTAAGTTCTTTAATGGTGACTTGTGAGATTTCGGTGTACCCATCACCCGAGCAGTAGGCACTACATCATATTTGTAGTCTTTTATCCCTCACCCTCCTCCCACTCTTCCCCACAAGTCCCCAAAGTCCATTGTATCATTCTTATGCCTTTGCCTCCTCATAGCTCAGCTCCTGCATATCAGTGAGAACATACAATATTTGATTTTCCATTCCTGAGTCACTTCATTTAGAATAATAGTCTCCAGTCTCATCCAGGTCACTGCAAATGCTGTTAATTCATTCTCAAGGATGAATTTGTATTCGAGTCTGGAACGTTCCTTGGGCTGAGAGGACTGGTTCCTGTTGTCGGGATGTCTGTGTTGCTAGAATAGCTGAGGGATCAGTGCTTGGAGACCATTCAGGTCTGTTCCTGCCTGTGGGTACGTGGAGGCACACATTCCTGGGAACAGCTGCGAGTGCCTAATTCCTTCTGCCTCTTGTGCTGTGGGAGCATGTGGTGGGACAATGTGGTGTTTCATTAGTTTGCATGAGTGGAGCTGACTGACTCATCACAAGTGTTTTAACTGACAGTGGTCAGAAAGTCTGCAGAATTATCCCTAGTTAAAATCTGGTATGCTTTCCCAGGCAGTAAGTAACCTACCCTGTCACAATGTCAGATCTTCAATGTTGAAGCAAAGATGTAAGGTCCAGGATCTATGCAGCTTTTTCCTTTAAAACACTGATTTAAAGACCTAACTCTGGACTGTGTCAGTGCCTTCATCTGAAAATGATTTTAGTTGTTCCTCTTCAGAACCACTGATTTCTATGACTATTGCCTTCTCCTTAACAAAGCAAGATGTTCCCTCAGACATCTAAATACACCAGCCTTTAGCTCAGAGTTAATCAGAAGGATGTACAATATGAAGGTCCACATGCAAACATCTGCAGTTTATTTATACCTGAGCATGTCTGCTGTCTGCAAATTGGAAGCTTTTTGTGTACTTTTTGGAGGAGAAAATTGGACTTTGAGTTTTTAAAAAAAATCTTGAGCAAGGCACAGTGACTCACACCTGAATCCCAGCACTTTGGGAGGCTGAGGCAGGTAGATCACCCGAGGTTAGGAGTTTGAGGCCGGCCTGGCCAACGTGGTGAAGCCCCGTCTCTATTAATAATACAAAAATTAGTCAGACGTGGTGGCACATGCCTGTAATCCCAGCTACTTAGGAGGCTGAGGCAGAAGAATCGTGTGAACCCGGGAGGCAGAGGTTGCAGTGAGCCGAGATCACACCACTGCACTCCAGCCTGAGTGACAAGAGTGAAACTCCATCTCAAAAAAAAAATTTTTTTTTCTAGATTAATAGATTCTATTTAATAGAAGGTATACTTACTGAGTTAGCATCGTGACAATGGCTTTTTAACAGCCCAAGTTCAAGAATGTTTCTGGAAAGTAATAGTCCATGGGTTGAATTTACGTTTTTATAAACTTAAAGTTGAGTTTTACAAACATTTTGAATACCCCTTGGTGTTTGAATGCAGCTGTTGTGAATGGTTTAGTCGATTCCAAGGAATGGTGAATGTCCTTGCCCCTGGTGGCTCCTGGCGTGCCAAGGACAGGAGCAGCTGGGTTAGAGGTGAGCTCAGCCCCTGCATCTTGTGCCGCTTCTGGGTTAAAGAAGCCCAGAGAGTGGAGAGTGCCTGCAGATCTACCAGCCAGCTGTCTATGGTTGTCTAAATCCTCTATTGACAAGGATGATTTGAACCTCAATGCCAAAATCTGTGCATTCTCAGCTGTTCTGGGGCAAAAATTTTTTTTAACTGATTGCAAACCACAACCAAGAAAATGATCAGAGAATTACACAATGCAGTCCTTGTTAAGTGGAGCTGCTTAACATTGCCTCTGGACGGCACCCTCCTCCCTCCCGCCCCCAGGAGAGACCTGTTTTAAATCATGTTTTTTCAGGCCACCTGCCTGCTATTTGGGAAAGGTCAGGTATTTTAGTCTTCTGGGTTTTTCATGCCCCTCAATATATGTTAAAGCATCTTGTAAACAGAAGGTGCTATGCAGTTACAAATTATTACTCATATTCTTATCACGTGTGGATTTGCGAGCCAGCTGAGCCTGGAATATGCAAGCTGGAGAAGTCTTAGCTGTAACCTGAAGGAGTAGTTGCTGTGGTTGATTGGAAGAAGACTGTCCTCAGGGGGACTGGACTGAGTGGCCAGACCGGCCTGAGCCACATGGCTGATACGTCCTCAGGTCATGCTTCATAATAGTGTCACTATCCAGTCTTTTCCCAAGAGGCTGTCAGTTACATTGGATGTAGAATTTCAAGCTCTCTCCTCAGAGGCCCCAAAGGCAAGCATGTAGGGCCTTGTTTGGAGGGTTGTGCTGTTATTTACAGGTTATAGAGGTCTGAGAAAGCTTCCCTAGGTGCCCCAGCTTTTGTGCAGTGTGGCCTGTCTGTAGTTCCAGTTTACCTGTGAATGTAATCACTAAAGATAAAAGAGCTCCTTTTGTGAAGAGGAGAAAAAACACAAGACAGAGAATCCAGAGGTTTCAGTTCAGATCCTTGTTTTTGCCACTTATTACGTGTGTGAACTCTATAGCAAGTTCTAAACTGTAAAATGGGAGTGAAAATAACCTACCCAAGGAGTGCTGTGAAGGTTAACTGCTCACTAAATTGAAGGTTCCATGGAACGTCAGCGCTCTGACTTTTACACTTGGGCCTGGTACACCTACTGGGAGTCTGCGTCGAGCAGGTCCCATGCTTGCCCTAGCTCCCACCTGGTCACCAGCAGTTTCTTCTTTTCCTGCTCAACTCTGCTGGGATGCCTGGCTCAAAGCCACTGAGGCCTTTGCTGGGATGTCGATGTAGCCATGACTATCAAAGAAAATCACTAGTGACCTTGACGCTGACTCCAGCAGCCTGACCTGGTAGCTTTGTGATCTTGGGTAAGTTATTTTACCTTTCTGAGTCTCCATGTCTTCAAAAGGTAACTCTAAGGATCAGATACAATCTCATGTGAGGGTGCCTAACACAGAACCTGGCGTGGAGGAGGCTCAGACTGATTGGTTTCCTTCCTTCCTTCCTTCCTCCTGGAAGGCTAGAGCTGTGTGGTGCCTAATCTTCTATTGTAACCTGACAGCTTCTGTGGGAGAAAGTTTCTCACTTGTTGATGGAGTCTGGCTGGAATCTCTGTATCTGAGTCTGCCCTACAGCAATGAGTCTTGGCCAACACTCACAGTTTACAGGTATAACAACCACACAGTGCACTAAAATATCAGCATACCATTGTACTAATACACAAAACAGAGCCTGTCTTCAGTGAACGGGCCCTAGCCCTTGCCTGATTGTTCTTGTACCTAATGTCAGTGTCTGCTGTTTATTCTTCGATGCATATTTATTAGCTTGTCTTACGCCAGGCATGGTACTAGGTGCCAGGTACCTAGTGAAACATGAAATAGATGTAGCCCCTGTCCTTAGGGAGTTCTCAGTTTAGGGGCATTCAGGCAAAGGCATCATTAAGTACATAAATAAAAAATGAGGAGGTACAAGGAAGATACAACATCAGAGGACCCCAAATTACTTAGATTGGTAGAGAGAAGGCCTCTCTGGCATAGGAATTTGAAGATTTAATATAAAAAGGGAATATATTTCATTAATAATTTTTATGTAATCATGTTGAAATGATAATATCTTTGAAATAGTAGATTAAATAAAAGATTAAAATTAACTTCCCTTTTTTTTTTTTTTTTGAGATGGAGTTTCACTCTTATTGCCCAGGCTGGAATGCAATGGCACCATCTTGGCTCATTGCAACCTCTGCCTCCCGGGTTCAAGCAATTCTCCTGCCTCAGTCTCCAAAGTAGCTGGGATTACAGGCGTGCACCACCATACCCAACTAATTTTGTATTTTTAGCAGAGACGGGGTTTCTGCATGTTGGTCAGGCTGGTCTTGAACTTCCAACCTCAGATGATTCGCCTGCCTTGGCTGCCCAAAGTGCTGGGATTACTGGCATAAGCCACCGTGCCCAGCCGTCTTCACCTATTTTTTTAAATTGACTACTAGAAAATTTAAAATTACCTATGTGGCTCGCATTGTGTTTTTATTGGATAGCACTGGTCTAGATTTGGGTAAGGAGTTCAGATTTTCTCTGTAGGGTAAAAGGAAATCTACCTTTAAAGGATTTTAAGCAAGGGAATGGCACCATCAGTTTTTAGAAGATTGCTTTGTCTCTGTGTGGAGAATAATTGATGGAGAAGAGGATGCGGGGGAAGGCAGGAGGTGGTTATAAAAGTACAGGGAGCAGGTGGGGGTCTGCACCAGGGTGGTGGTAGAGGAGAGAAGTCGGTGGATTCGATACACAGTTTGCAGGTACAGTCTGCCATATCTGCTGAGGGTTGGATGTGGTGGGATGAGGGAGAGGTATAGTCAAGCATGGCTCAGGCAGCTGGGCATATGGGATAGGGCCATTTGCTGAGATAGGGAAGCTTGGGAGATGACCAAGTCTTTATTTATTTGGTTGACTGTATTTTCTTAGGGAAGGGGGTTATAGTAGATTGCTGAGAATCAGGACTTCTGTGTGGGGTAGGCTAAGTTTGAGATGCATGCGTGTCTAAGTGGAGGTGTTAACCAGACAGGCAATTGGAATTATGAGCCTGGAGCTCTGCAAAAAGGTCTGGCCTAAAAGGTATAAAGTTAGGAATCTGCACAGAAATGGAATTAGAGCCATGGAAATGGATGCCATCATCTAAGGAGAGATCTAGAGCTCCGTGTAAAGAGTAAAGGGAAGGAACCCTAAGAATGACCCCAGAGGAACCTCAGCACAGTTTATTCCAGGGAGTCAGCAGAGGGGGCTGAGTGCACAGAAATGCGACAGGCTATTGATAAATAGGATCTGGATAGGGTTGGTGTTCAAAGGAAGATTTTTTTTTAAAGATAATAGACAAAATTCAATAGAATATCTTACCATTTAAACTAAAACAAAGTACATTTTATCCATTACTTGATTTTTTTAATCAATATGTTTTATTTGGTTAAAACAGACCTGTTTTCAGGGCCACCCTCCCTGGGGTCTGTGTCAGCGGCATGGTGTTTGTACTCCTGTGGTTCTTTTCCAGTGGGCCTGGACATTTCCAAAGGACCCTGTAGACAGAAGAGGTACATGGGCATTGCAGTGTCTGCTTTTGCCTGAGAGGTGATGGCTGCTTTTCCAAGGTTTAGGTGGGTGGCCACATTGAGAGGATGGGTGTCTGCCCTGGAAGACAGGTCAAGGAGATATGTTCCTTTATCTGGTAGGCAGAAGTCCTTCCTCTTAGAGCCTTGAGGACAATATCTCAAAACCATAGCATTTTTTATTCTGCCTCTGGATTAGTTAGAAAAAGCCTTTACAAACACACTCTTTCAGAAGCTGGTAGGGAATGGGTGGGGAGTGGAGTAGATGGGACTGGTGGGATTGGAGGAAGGGCAGATAGATAGCAGCCAAACAAAGCATCTGCTTTTATCAAAAGTGCTGTGTTTGGGCTTAGACAGCCTGAAGCCTGATGATTCAGATCCTCTCTGCCTGCCAAGAGACATACTGGCCTTGATACGGTTTTTCTTGTTCTTACCCAATTCAATTTGACTGACTGCTGCCAAGTTAAAATTTCAACAGTGGCTTTTAGCTTCATGCTGTCACTAGAGTTCTGCTGAGCCCAGGTTAACCCATGACTGGGTCAAGTTTTTATCAACGAATACAACTTTGTATTGGTCTTGGATTCCTATATAGACTTACAATAGTGTAACGTGGGATAGTTAAATGATGCTGTTTTAACAGGAGGGAAACTGCCTGAAAAAGGAGTTTAGTTGCCATTCTTTTAATATAGTTCATGAACACTTCATCAGGCATTGCTATGTTTTCAGATAAGATAGACACTGACTCATAGAAAAGTAGAAACTGGCTGTTGAAATAAAAGAAGCAGGCATTTTAGAAGTAATCGGGCCTTAGAATCTCTGACAGCCAGGGAGGGAAATGTGTTCTCATCTACAGTCTACCCTGGACTGTAAGAAAAAGTCGAGGGACATGATAAACATGGTCCCATGGCCTCAAGTTCCAAAAGAGAAACATGGTTCAGGACAATTAAAAACAATGCTGTGAGCCGGACGCAGTGGCTCACGCATGTAATCCCAGCACTTTGGGAGGCCAAGGCAGGTGGATCACCTGAGGTTGGGAGTTCGAGACCAGCCTGGCCAACATGGAGAAACCCTGTCTCTACTAAAAATACAAAATTTTTAGTAGAGACAGGGTTGTGCTGGGTGTGGTGGCACATGCTGGTTATCCCAGCTACTCCGGAGGCTGTGGCAGGAGAATCGCTTGAACCCAGGAGGTGGAGGCTGCCGTGAGCCGAGATCGTGCCATTGCACTCCAGCCTAGGCAAGAAGAGAGAAACTCCATCTCAAAAAAAAAAAAAAAAAAAAAAAAAACAATAACAGCGCTGTGACCCAGTTCCAAAGGAGGAAGAGGTATGTGGCCATCTAGGTAGCTCTTCTGTTTAAGGATACACATGAAAGACTGACTCCAGTCTGAGCTTCCTGCCCCTTTAAAGGATTTCCCCAGTGTGGTATGAGAGCCAGGGCCACTTTGATGTATTCATTCGCAAGTGTGTTGAACACTGGTATGCCAGGCTTTGTGCCAGGTACTGAAGATTCAAAGACAGAAAGGCCAGGTCTTTATGCATTTAAGGAGCCCTAGGAGAAAGGGATACCTATTTGAACCACCTCCCCTTTGCAGCACACATTCTCCATCTTCTTTGCAAGTGACCTAATTTCTCATCCACGGTATCACTCCACTGGTTTGATAAACAATCCTGCCTTTCCTGACCTCTGACCTTAACATTTTTCCAGGTATCATGTTACTTTTTCTCCTTGACTTGCTGACTACAGGTGGCACTTTCTAGATAACCCTTTCCTCTGGACCTGCCTTCTCTGTGCTGCCACTTCCTCTGTGCTGAACTAACCTTGGACCCTGAGCCAGACCCAGGAAAGGTCGGGTCATGCAACCAAGGTCCACATCAGAGGGTGGCTCTGGGCTGTAAAAGAAATAGAGTGCAAAGTGAAAAGAGGATTGTGAAAAATGTGAAGGGTTACAAAAGGGCTTTCAGAAGTTATGTTTGGAACAATAAAACCAAAGAGAAGGGGTTGTGAGAGAAACCAAACTGCTGAGCTTCTCTGTTTGGCTTGCATTTTTTTCCATCAAGAAATGACTTCTCTGATTGGAAAGGGTAGGACAAATGTGAAGCGAGAATTGCTGGCCTGGAGTGGATGAGGCCATGACAAGAGGCTCTGATTTCAACAGATAAGGTGAAACCCCAAAGTCCAAGAAGACTGAGGGAGTGTGAGACTGAGATCATCAAATTATGTGATGTTGGAGGACTAATGGAGTAACAATTACAGGAAGGAAGCAGGTGGATACATAGTTTAATTTTTTTTTAAAGGGTTTAGGGAGAGAAAATTAAGCTACAAAATGATAAGCTTGATATTGATCTCAGGAAATATTCTATTATAAAGTGGATTATCAAGACATTGATTTTTGAATACTTGGTAAAGGAAGCAGTCACCATTAGTAGCTATGAGGGCTTTGCTAAAAGCCAGTCATACGAGATTAACTTTACTTCTTGGGGTTACTTGCTTGGAATCTTAGAAGAATGTTGAGAAGGCATGCATGCAAATCAGTCACTGGCGCTGTCTGTGGGGTGAGAGAGATTCAGGCTAGATGATAGTGCAGGAAGCATGCTGGAGGCTATGTCCCCTGTTTTCATCAGTTTAAATTAAATCATCTAGACAGTTACGTTGGCATACAGATCACATACATGAATGACAAATCTAAGGGAATTGCTAATATGTCAGAACAACAGAAATGAATTTTTTTTGTTGTTTGGTTTTTTTTTTGAGACAGAGTCTCGCTGTGTCTCCCATGCTGGAATGCAATGGCACAATCTCAATCTCAGCTCACTGCAACCTCCACATCCCAGGTTCAAGTGATTCTCATGCCTCAGCCTCCAGAGTAGCTGGGACTACAGGCATGTGCCACCACACCCAGCTAATTTTTGTATTTTTAGTAGAGACGGGGTTTCATCATGTTGGCCAGGCTGGTCTTGAACTCCTAGCCTCAAGTGATCCACCCACCTTGGCCTCCCAAGGTGCTGGGATTACAGGCATGAGCCACCTCGCCCAGCCGGGGTTTTTGTTTTTTAAAAAAGAGATTTTGGTATTTTTAAAGAGCAAACCAAATCTAGTTGAATAAAACTTGAGAGGGGGAAAGAAAGACTTACACAAGAGCCCAAAACCATTCATTACAAGGGAATGTATGGGGCTTGGCTAAACAGCCACACACGAAAAATATTTCAAGATATGGAAAACTGCAGCCTCAGAATGAGTCAGCAGCATGCTATGGCTATCAAAGAAGCTACTGTGATTGTTAACGAGCATTAACTGAAGTTAATATTCTGCCCGTGGGAGGTGGTCACACGTGGATGCCCAGATCGTACCTGGTGAATTGTTTTTAGCTCTAGACATCAGAAATGGAAGGTGAATCTGCCCCTGACTGCAGAGCAGTGAGCTTCTGTTAGACCTTGGCTGCTTTGAAGCACTTCTGTTGCTTTAATCATGAAGTATCCCTAACATTCTTCTGTATTTGTGAAAAGGAACTTCTTGTGTCATGTGTTAACCCTGGGTAGAGCATATAAAATGAGTGCCAGTCTTAATCCTGCTAATTCCTAGTATAGCATACTTTAACAAATAAGATCAATGCATATGTTGTAAGATGTAGAAGAGTGAATCTCTTCTCATTTATTTTGCAAGGCAATGAAACAAAAATATTTAAATGCACATCTAGAAGTATTGTAGTTCTCTGTTTAAAGCTACATTGGGGCCAGGCATGGTGGCTCATGTCTGTAATCCCACCACTTAGGGAGGCTGAAAGTGTTATAAAAAATTATTTTAAAATTATAATTTTTATAATTCATAAAAATATTTTAAAATTATAATTTTTATAATTCACAAAAAATTGTTTTAAAATTATATTTTATAATTCATAAAATTATTTTAAATTATAATTTTTTATAATTCATAAAAATTATTTTAAAATTATGTTTTATAATTCATAAAAATTATTTTAAAATTATAATTTTTATAATTCATAAAAATTATTTTTAAATTATAATTTTTTATAATGCATAAAAAATTAGCCAGTTGTGGTGGCTCACACGCCTATAACCCTAGCTACTTGGGAGGCTGAGGGAGGAGAATTACTGGAACCCGGGAGGTAGAGGTTCCAGTGAGCCAAGATTATGCCATTGCACTCCAGCCTGGGCAACAGAGCAAAATTCCATCTAAAAAAAAAAGCTACATTGGGCCAGATGCATTGTCTCATGCCTGTAATTCCAGTACTTTGGGAGGCTGAGGCGAGCAGATCACTTCAGGTCAGTAGTTCGAGACCAGCCTGGCCAACATGGTGAAACCTTATCTCCACTAAAAATACAAAAATTAGCCAGTCGTGGTAGCAGGCACCTGTAATCCCAGCTACTCGGGAGGCTGAGGCAGGAGAATCACTTGAACCCAGGTGGCAGAGGTTGCAGTGAGCCGAGATCACACCTTTGCACTCTGGGCTGGGTGACACGGCAAGACTCCATCTCAAAAAAAATAAAAAATAAAGTTACATTGCTTTTAAAATTAGCAAAGGCTATATGCACAACATTCCCCTGCCTGCAGTGAGAAAGTAACTCTTTATTGGAACCTTAATATGATTCTCAACATCAGTAAATAACCTGTTAATCTAAGCACACACTAGCTGATATTTTTCCAAAAGTGTTATTTCTACACTCACCAGGCCTGTCCCATTTTAAGACTCTGTTTTCTCATTTTCGCTGTAAACAGATAGAAATGGCCCTGTGGTAAACTGTGTCTGTTCTCTTGGTTATCTCCCTGATTAAGTTTCTCCCTGGTATTTTAAACATGTTCAGAGAGATTTATTTTCAACAAGAGCATCCAGACTTTCAGTATGACTTTGAAAACATCTGGTCTCAGCGGGGCTGGGGAGCCAGGCACTGCTCTGGCAGCAGTGATGTTCTGTTGCTGAGGGAGTTCTGCCTGAGGCCATCACAGTTCGGTTGCCGGCCTGTGGCTAAATTATCCCCTTAATGAGGAGGCCCATCAATCCAAGAACATTTCTCTCTTGTTCCTTCTGTCCTTCCAGTGTTTTCTTCCCTTGGTGAACTCACAGAGTGTAGTGGGAGGAAGGTCTAGGTCTTCCATATAATGGAGAACACACATACACACACGTGCATGCACACACACACACACACACACGTTTGTTCAAACCAACATACTTGGAGCAACTGCACGGGAGGTACAAAGGTGAATACAGTATGGTCCCTGTTCTCAGTGAGCTCATAGTCCACTAAAGGAGACACACAGGAATACACATGGGATATCAAATTGTAATTGTTTGTCATCACAAAGTTTTATAATTCATAGGAAAGGAGCACTGAGGAGCTGTCATTGATTGTATGAGTTGTGTGTATGGATGGGGGTGGGAACTCGTGGTCAGAGAAGGTGGGAATGAATGGGAAAAGGATGGGGACTCTAGGCCTGTTGTTTCAGGAATTCCAAGTAGTTGAATTTGCTGGAGTGCAAGGAGCAAGGTGAGGTGACGAGGCTGGTGAGTTGGGCAAGACCTTAGAACCATGATTGTCATCTAATAAATATAAAATGAGAATGCTAGACTGTTCCATGTATTAATCTTACCTAATAGAATATAATTATATATGTAACCATATATATAATATATAATTCTATTATAGTAGAAGGAATATTATCCAGTAGATGCAAAATCTTCATAGACTTAAAGCCTGTTGCTGGCCAGGCATGGTGGCTTGTGACTATAATCTCGGTGTTTTGGGACACTGAGCAGGGAAGATTGCTTGAGCCCAGGACTTTGAGGCTAGCCTGGACAACATAGCAAGACCCCATCTCTAAAAAAAATAAAAAATTAGCCAGCCATGGTGGGGTGCCAGTGTAGTCCCAGCTACTCAGGAGGCTGAGTCGGGACTGATTAAGCCCAGGAGGTTGGGGCTACAGCGAACCATGATTGCACCACTGCACTCCAGCCTGGGCAACAGTGAGGCCCTGTCTCAAACAACAACAACAAAAAAACCCTGTTGGTATTTCTCTTTCCCCTATCACCTCATTCCCACTTCTCCCCAACTAAGATTTTGAGATGTTGCTGAAGCCTCATGCTGGAGAACAAGGGGCGAAACCTCTGGATTCCAAGGCCATATACAGATGCAAATGAGCGGAAGCCCCCAGGTTGCCTGTGGAGGGCACACTGTCTCTCAGTAGTTTAGTTCACCTTTCCTGATTGTGTGACATAGCCTGATGCATGGGATGGTTAAGCATGGTCGACTAGTGGACTCCAAGGCTGAGACGTTTGTTCCTCTTGAGGCTCAGTGCTTCCAATAGACAGAGAGGTTCAGCCTACTGGCTACACTCATCTTAACTCTTGTTGTGTAATTAAGTGTTCTAGGAATTAGTTCATACATTGTAATTAAGTGTTCTAGGAATGAGTTGATTCATGATGAATAAACACCAGCAAAGCAAGAACTCCATCCCAGACATGTAAGCCTTCTAGCCTGTGCCCTCAGTAAATTTTAAACCTAAGAGTTTTGCATAGTGCTTTTATATCCAGGAAGCTTGCTCTTTCTTTTTTGTTTCTGAGACAGCGTCTCACTCTGTCACCCAGGCTGGAGTGCAGTGGCGCCATCTTAACTCACTGCAACCTCCAACTCCCGGGTTCAAGCAATTCTCCCACCTCAGCCTCTAGAGTAGCTGAGACTATAGGAGTGTGCCACCATGCCTGACTCATTTTTGTATTTTTTTGGTAGAGACAGGGTCTTACCATATTGGCCAGACTGGTCTTGAACTCTGCTCAACTCTCTGATAAGCTCTGCATAGATTCTTTGTGTGTTCTACGCAGACAGTCATCATTTGTAAATCATTACTGTTTTGAATCATTACAGTTTTGTTCTTTTTTCCAGTCCTGATACCTTTTATTTATTTTACTTTATTTAACTGTACTGGCTAAGACCTCCAGGACAATGTTGAAAAGAAAGCAGTAACAGTGGACATCCTGTCGTGTTTCTGATGATTGATTTTAGTGATGCTTCTAATACTTCACCATCAAGAATGATGCTTGCTGTTTTTGGCAGATACCCTTTTCAGGTTGAAGAAATTCTCTTCTATGTCTAGTTCATTAAGCTTTTTTTAGTCCCAGAGATAATGAAAAGGTGAGGATTTTTTTTTTCTTTTTGGTTTTTTTTGGACCATACATCAGACTTAAAGAATTTTTTAATGCTTTTTTTTCATCAATTCGATGTCCAAAATTATTTTTCTCTTTTAATCTGTGAATGTGGTAAATTATATTAACAGGTTTTCTCACATTAAACTGACTGTATATGCCTGGAATAAACTTTATTTGATTATGATATATTATACATTCTTGGATTTGGTTTGTCAATTTTTTTTACGATTTGTTCATACCTACTCATGTAATATTAACCTATGTTTTTCTTTTCTTTTCCTGACTTTGTTTTTGGAATCAAAGTTATAATGCCCTCTTTTTCAAGTCTCCAGAAGAGTTTATATAATTTTCAAGTAACAAATAATTTCAAAGTTTGGAAGAATTTGCTATGTAGTAAAACTATATAGGCCTGATACACACACACACACACACACACACACACATATATACACATAAACACACACACATATATACACACAACATAGATACAACATCCGCATACAAACACACAGATAAATATATATATATATATGTATATATATATATATATATACACACACACATTTTTTTTAAACGGAGTTTTTCTCTTGTTGCCTAGGTTGGAGGAAATGGCGTGATCTCGGCTCACCGCAACCTCCGCCTCCCGGGTTCAAGTGATTCTCCTGCCTCAGCCTCCTGAGTAGCTGGGATTACAAGCATGCGCCCCACACCTGGCTAATTTTGTATTTTTAGTAGAGATGGGGTTTCTCCATGTTGGTCAGGCTGGTCTTGAACTCCCGACCTCAGGTGATCCTCCCACCTCAGCCCCTCAAAGTGCTGAGATTACAGGCGTGAGTCACCATGCCCAGCCAGGCCTGATATTTTCTTTGTGGGAAGATATTGAACTACTTCTTCAGTTTATTTTTAATGGTTATAGGACTATTTTGATTTTCTGGGTTTTTTTGTTTTGTTTTGTTTTGTTTTGTTTTCAGACAGTTTCACTCTTGTTGCCCAGGCTGGAGTGCAATGTTGCAATCTCAGCTCACTGCAACCTCTGCCTCCTGGGTTCAAGCGATTCTCCTGCCTCAGCCTCCTGAGTAACTGGGATTACAGGCGCCTGCCACCACACCTGGCTAATTTTTTAAATATTTTTAAGTAGAGATGGGGTTTCACCATGTTGGCCAGGCTGGTCTCAGGTGATCCACCCGCCTCAGTCTCCCAAAGTGATAGGATTACAGGCGTGAGCCACCGCGTCTGGCTGATTTGTTGTTTCTGAGTCTGTTTTGGTATTATCTTTTCTAGGAACTAACAGAGTAAGAACTTTATCACCCTCTTCCCCCAGAGGATTGATCTGTCCATGAGAGATCTGCCACCATGACCCAGACACCTTCCATTAGGCCCCACCCACAACATTGGGAATCAGATTTCAACAAGAGATTTGGAGGGGACAAACATCCAAACCCTAGCACCATGCTAATGGGTGTGAGGTGGTAGTTTGTCTTTTTAACTCCACAAATGAGACATTCTGTCTTGCTTTATACCATCAGTTCTGATTTTGAATTACCTACCTGCTTACCAGTTTCTTCGTGCATCATGTATTTCTAGATCTGAGGCTTTCCTTTTGGCATCCTTTTCCTTCTTCCTGAAGGGCATTCTCTGTTTTTGTTTGTCTGGAATTCTCTGTATTCACCCTTGTTCTTAATAGTTTTGCTGGGTACAAAATTTTGAGCACTTCACTTTCCCTTTTGGCTGATGAAAATCTGCTGTCAGTTTGTTACTGTACTTTCTTTGCTTTTTGAGTGCTTTTCAGATCTTTTCATTGTCTTTGGTAGTCTGTGGTTTTATTGCAATGTGTCTAGCTGAAGATTTACTTTTTGTTTATTCTGCTTCAGATTGATTGCAGTGTCTGAATCTGGGGATTAGTATTTTTTATTAATTTTGAAGATTATTTATTTGACTATTGTCTTTTCCTTTCTCTCAGTTTTCTCCTTCTAGAACTCTGGTTAAATGTACTTGGGGCTTTTCGTTCTGCCTTCAGTGTCTCTTTCGCACTTCCCATTGCCTTTTCTCCCTGTGCTATGTTCTGTGTGATTACTTTATATCTTTAATTCATAAGTATTTTCTTCAGTCATATCTAATTTGTTATTTAACCTAGCCATTGGGTTTGATATTTTTATTTATTAAGTTTTTTATTTCTAGAAATTACAGTAGCTTCTTCTTATGTTCTCCTGTTTATTCTGAGACCACTTATGATTTTATCTTTTTTTTAGAAAAAAGTACCATACATTGTTATTTTATAGCCTGTGTCTGATATTCCAATTTCTGAAGTCTTTTTTTTATTTTTTGAGAAAGTGTTTTACTCTGTCACCCAGGCTGAAGTACAGTACATGATCATAGCTCACTGCAGTCTTGACCTCCTGGGCTTAAATGATCTTCCTGCTGCAGCCTCCTGAGTAGCTAGGACTACAGGCATATACACCACACCTAGCTAAATTTTAAATTTTTTGTAGAGACGAGGTCTTGTTATGTTGATCCTCGCACCTCAGCCTCCCAGAGTGCTAGGCTCACAGGTGTGAGCCACTGCACCCAGCCTCTAATATCTAAAGTCTTTGTGGATCCCAATCTATTGTTATTTCTGCTGACTTTCACTCTCTGGGGCTTCTTTCCCAGTGCATGTGGCTATTTCTAAAAAGGGAATTTACGTTTAACCAAATTTGTGGATAACCTGAGTAGCATTCTGTTGAGCAAGTTTTCCTCCAAAAAGGATTCACATTGTTTCGTTACTAGTGGGCACTGCCAACCCAGATACTTTGGTTTCTCTATTATGTATTTCTCTATGAAAGCAGGTAATATGAATTTGAATTCCCAACCAACATAAAGACTTGATCCGTGGTTACGGATTCTTAGGAGAGACTATTTTAATGCCATTATTTTTTCCCATCAGCATTTGTGTGGAGACAATAGGTTTCTTTCTTGGTTCCCTTTGCTAGAGCATGTTTTGTATTTAGCCCATTTCTCTCTTCTTTGGGGTGGGGGTAGCCCCATTTTGACGGTTCCGTTGTTACACGGGGCTTCAGGGCCCAGAGTGCATCCTCCCTGCTTTCCCCCTTGCCTTTCTTTTGTCGTTTATGTTTTGTATGGATTTGTTCTGTTTCTGTATCTGTTTTGTATATGCATGTGTATTTCTTGAGATTTTCTTTCTTAGACTTCAGCAACATGTTTGAAAATATATTTGTAATTTAACTATCATTTAGTTTTCAGAATACCTGGTTTACCATATTGAGCAAATGAAAGCCTTATAGTAAAAATTTCAAATTTTCTGAGGTCTTAATTGGATTGTATAGATATAACACAAGGTTGATTATTTGTGGTTTATTTTGTATTTGTCCATTTTTACTCTTACTAATTGGTTACTATGTTCAAGTACTGTTCTAAGGGCTCAGTATACATTGGTGAGCAAGACCGAAGTATCCCTTGCCCTCATGGAGTTTATAGTCCAGTGGAAAAGACAAATAAGCAGTGGCCACTTACTGGGCAGGGTGATGGAGAAGTGCAAAGATTATGTACAGTTGGGCATTCTTAACTAGTGTCTGCACAGCTCGCTTGTTTTGTTGGTCTCTGCTTTTCCTTTATGGGTTAACTATTTTTGTTGGTCTGAAGGGATCCCTTCAATGTTTGTCATATTTCATTGTACTTTTTGGGAAGGATTTATGGGTCCGTAATTTGAAGGATGTGAAAGACTCTCCTGAACCTACTTGCCAGTGAGAGGGAAGGAGAGCTTATTTGTCATTCAGTAGTTGCATGGCAGCAGTTGTATGTGCACTGGTAGCCACGGGAAATAAATAGTAATTAGGAGAACTCTTATTTATTCAGATCCCAGTGGTCTTGAAAATGTCTAGTGTAGTGCTTGGAAGCCAAGGTGTTTGCTAATTTGTTGTTAACAAATGGATTGAGTGCCTGCATGTACCAGGCACTATCTACTTAGTTCCCTTGGAAAGAATTCTGTGAGTATCCTTACCTCTCTCTTCCCTTTCATTCACCAAAGCCAGTCATTTACCAAGATCTATCTATTCTTGGGAAAATTCCTTAAATCTATACACCGTCCCCGACCTCCCACACTCTAGTTCAAGTGTCATCGTCATCTTTCATCCAGATGACACCAACGTCCTCTTCTTTGGTCTTTCTGAGTCTGTCTTGCCCTACAGCTAATCTAATTTTCATGCTGTTGCAGGGGGACTTTTCAGAAACACACATCTCTGGTTATTTTCCAGCTTAAGATCCTTCAATAAATCCCACTGTTTTCATAATAAAGTCTAACCATGTTTGTGTGTGTGGCATCCAAGCCCCTTGTGACCTGTCCCTGCCGCCTCTCCAGCCTCAGCTCCCAGCTCCTCACTGTTGCCGCTGCTGCCCCAAACCCTGCTCTCAGGTTTCTCATTCTCTTTCTCAATAATCCAGCACATGCTCACTGGGCAGCTGCCATGTGCAAAGCACTGGGGGTACCAAGGTGAATAAACTGGACAAAGTCTTACCCTTGGAGGGTTGTATTCGAGGGGAAAGATAGACCCTGAGCAAATAAACATTTACTGTAATATCAGGTATGATGGAAAAAATAGAGCCAGATTAGCAGATAGAAGGGAGTGTTGGGGGCAAATCCAAATAGGCTAGGTAAGGAAGGTCTCTCAGAGGAGGTGGTGTGTGAACAGAGACCTGAATGGTGGGAGGGAGTAGGCACCTGAGTTTCTGGGGATGAATATTCTGGACAAAAGAAGTCAGTACCAAGGCACTGAAGCAGAGGCAGGCTTGGCATGTCTGAGCAACAGGAAGAAAAAGTCAGAGTGGCTGAAATGGAAGAGTGGAATAGACAATGAGTATGTTCATTTTCTTTTGCTGTGTAACAAAAACTTGGCGACTTCATACCCATTCATTACCTCACAGTGTCTGTAGGTCAGAAGTCTGGCATAGCTCAGCTGAGGTCTCAGTTCAGGGTGTCCCACTCAGGATTTCAGCTTTGGGGAAGAATCTGCCCCCACACTCATTCAGGTTATTGGCAGAATTCAGCTCCTTATGGTTCTAGGACTGAAGTCTCTGTTTCCTGGCTGTCAGTGGTGAGGGCAACTCCCATCTCCCGGAGACCACTTGAAGATCTGTGCCATGGGCCTTCTCCCAGGCCCTCTTATAACCGTGCACCAGCAGCAGGATCCCGCACATCAGTCCCCTCACGCTTCATGTTAGGCCCACCTTGATGATCACCATATCGTAACACCAACTGACTTCGGCCCTTATTCCATCTGCAAAATTCCTGTGCAACAGCACTAATCTAAATGAATAATTTTTAACTGAGTAGCTGGGGGATGTGAATTTTGGGGGGTTGTCTTAGGAATTCTGCCTGCCACCATGAAGTTGGACTGGTGGCTGTGGTCATGCGAACCAGGCTCGTAGGGCATGGTAAGGACTTCAGGGTTTTGTTCTGATGAGGTGGGAGCAGCCTGAGTAAGGACCACTGTGGTTCTGAGTGGAGAGCAAATTGTGGAGCTGACAAGAAGCAGAAGGTATTGCAGGTGTCCAGTGGGAGATGAGGATGGCCAGTGCTCAGGTGGCATTGACTTCTAAACAGCTTGTGCAGTCCCCCACATGTACCATGTTGCCTTGTGTCCCTGTCTTTGCATATGCTTCTCCTGTTGCCTGGAGCATTTCTCATCACCACCTACCCCATGTGGGACTTCTTCCCCGAAACAAGTCCCCACTGAGTGCTCTAGACCTAGCTCAGATGCTGCCTGGAGGCCCCTCCACAGTGTTTCCCACCTCCTGGCACCCTCTTGTCAATCTGAGCTGTGCTGGGTCTGTTAAGCTGTCTTTCACCCTGGCCTGTAACCTCTCTGGAGTCAGGGGTTTGTCTTTGGTTCCTGTATTTGCATTGTATAGCCTAGTCCATGGCATATTGTAGATGCTTGATGATGTTTGTGGGATGAATACAGGAACTGTGGGAGATGATTGGGCATGAAAAAGACATGTTACAACTGTTGGAAAGCTCACTCTGTAGAGAGAAAGAACACTTATAAATAAATATACAATACAGTATACCAGCATACAGACGCCATGCCACATGCACAGACATGTGCCACCTCTGCAGATTGCTAGTATGCGTGGAGTTTAAAAGGAGCCTTTATCCTTCTTAGTCTGCAATAGATGGTGGTAGCTTTTCACATTCCTCCATTGCATGAAATAACGATAGTACTGCAAACAGTTCCATTTTGTTATAGCTAAAAGGACATTTGTTTGGCAATACTCTTTACCGTTAATTTATTCTATAATATTTAAAGAAGTAAACATTCATTTAAAACATTCTATGATTTAAGACTGACAAGTGACCTTCCTTCCCTATCTGTATTCCAACCACTCGGAAAAGGTCTATACTAGTGAAATTTTGCTGAAGAGTAGGACCTCTTACTTCAAAATAGCAAACACTTACAGATCAAGTGTCCTTTTTTAGAGGGAGGAAATTGTCAATCTGGTTGCTAATGAGAAACAAACTAACATAGTTAAGTATATCATTTCTGTGACTCAACTAAACATTTCTCAGGTTTGAACTTTAAAAAGTGGAATGCTGTAAAGAATGATTTCACCAGAGTAGACACAGTGATGTTATATAAAACTTCATAAGCTTAAAAGAAATGTAATGAGAGAGTCCAGTTTTACCCTGTTGGGTTCTCTGTTGGCCATTCACAGTGGGGCAGTGTGCTTGCCAGCAGGGGCTGAGGTGCCTGCCAGACCCTCCACTGCAAGTAGAGATGCACCCACCATGGAATCACATGGTAAGGACTCATAATTGGCATAAGCCAAAAAAAAGTTATTAAAAAAAAAAACCTTTTCATTTATATTGCCAAGTTCTTCTGTTTGTTTTCTAGTGATCTGTCTTGGAGAATAGAAATCCGTGGTGCAAGAACTGTTTGCTGTACAGTCTTGTATAAATAATCGGATATTCTATTTCCAATTAGTAGGCTGGGGCTATAGGGCCAACTGTGATGTTTTCTAGCTCCCTGGAGAGGGCGGTTGGGTGTGGAGAATGTCTTCTTTCTGGTGAGCTGCGATTGGGTGGCTGGCTGGGAAAGGAGACACAGCATTTCTGCATTTAAATATAATTTTAATTTGGTTCAGATTTTTTAATGTTTTTGGAGTTGTAATGGATTAACTTGGTTTTATGATACTGTCCTTTTATTCCTTCCCTTGCTTCTCAAAAAGGGTGGGGAGAATAAACAGATCCAGGACCCCTTGGAGCCCTGAAACTAGAATCTGAGAATACTTGAATTCCCATTTGCTCTCAGAACAGAATGAACAAGGCTCCCTTAGAAGGCCTGCTGGGTTCACCTGGGGGCAGTGCTAAGGGGGAACTTCAGTCTTAACCCTTTTCTCTGTTCTCAAGGCCTTTTAGATGAAGAAAAGGAGAATAATGTCATGGGAAATGCCAAATACCCCTCCAAAGTTCTCTGGGTAGTTTGCCTGACTTTTTTTGGCCTCACTTCTGGAGAACACCACTGGTTTGTCTGTGCGTGGCAGCGTGGGCTAACATGTTGAGATGGGGGACCTGGTGCGGATGCTGACACAGGCCTGGGAGGCATCCCAAACTTGATGCACCTTCTCTTGGCTTCCCTTTTATGAAAGCGGGGAGGGGAAGGAGGTAGGGGTAAGGCTAGAGAGGGCGGGATAGTGGCAACTTCTCCATACCTTTTCTTTTTCTTTTTTCTTTTTTTTTTTTTTTTGAGACAAAGTCTTCCTCTGTCACCCAGGCTGGAGTGCAGTGGCGCCATCTCAGCTCACTGCAACCTCTGCCTCCTGGGTTCAAGCGATTCTCCTGCCTCAGTCTCCCAAGTAGCTGGGATTACAGGCGCCCAGCACCACGCCTGGCTAATTTTTTTTTTTTTTGTATTTTTTTTATAGAGACCAGGTTTCACCATGTTGGCCAGACTGGTCTCAAACTCCTGACCTCAGGTGATCCACCCACCTCGGCCTCCCAAAGTGCTGGGATTACAGGCATGAGCCACTGTGCCTGGCCTCTCCATGCCTTTTTTATAGCCTCAGTGTTGAATGGTCAACTGCACATCTAATTGACTCCTTTAACCAATACTTCTGAGAGCCTCAACTTGCTGGCATTGTTCCAGGACATTCAGTCTAATGTAGTCCACGTCTGATTCAAGCCCCAGATTCCTCTTCCAAGCTGACGCTCCTGTTTTATGGTCTGTAAGTTGAGGATAGTACCACTTTCTTCACAGGATTATGAAAATTAAATCTTGTAGTTTATGTAAATCACTAGCACAAAGTAAGTGCTCAATAAATGTTTTCTTGTTTTTAAAAGACAGATATAGCCGGGCACGGTGGCTCACACCTGTAATCTGAACACTTTGGGAGGCTGAGGCGGGAGGATCACAAGGTCAGGAGTTCAAGACCCGCCTGACCAACATGGTGAAGCCTGTCTCCACTGAAAATACAAAAATTAGCCAGGTGTAATGGCGCTCACCTGTAATCCCAGCTACTCAGGAGGCTGAGGCAGGAGAATTGCTTGAACCCAGGAGGTGGAGGTTGCAGTAAGCCGAGATTGCACCACTGTACTCCAGCCTGGGTGACAGAGCGAGACTCCATCTAAAAATAAATAAGTAAATAAAAACTAAAAGACAGATACAATCTCTGCTTTCACATGCTAGCTGTTTCCAACAGCCTGGACAAAGGCCTGTCCAGCTTCCCATCCACCAGATGACCGTGGACCTTCACACCCATCTTGGAAGGCAGTTCATCCCATTTTCAAGTGGTGATGTGAAAATCACCTTAAGTGATGCAAAAATCTTCCTCCCTGTAGGTCCTCCTGGCTGAGCATAAACGGAATATTTGCTCCTTCTTCCATACAGAAGTTCTAAACTGTTACTGACAAGCAGCCTATGTCTACCTTCTCCCCAAGCCCACTCTCACCCAGGCTAAATGTTCCTCTTCCTTTTGATTCTTCCTATGTTACATGGCTTCAATACCTTCTCTCCTTCCTGGTTGCTAGTTTCCTGGAGCTGTCCTGAGAGCCAGTGTTCTATTTATTCCTGTTTTATTTACTTTCAGGGTATAAGTGAATAGTCTAGATGTGCTCTGACAAATGGCTCCTACCTCCTTTCATTCTGGTTTTTAATCTTCTGTCAATGTTGCCTAACATCCCCCTGGCATCCTTGATAAATGTATCATGCTATTTCACGATTAAACTTGGTCAAATTTCACATCTTTCCCATCTTCTACTTGCACAAGTGAAAGAAACCAGGAGGTGCTGAGCAATCTGTGTCTTCCCTTAGCCCAGCGCCCTTCGCTTCCAGCAGTTGGCTCTCCTTGTTCTCAGCCTTCCTACCCTAGTTATTAGAGTTTTCTTATGCTTCTTAATTTTTCCTTTCTGGTTCCTTGAAGCTGGAGCAGGTGTTCGGGAAGACTTCCCTGCCCTCTGAAGCAGGGAACAGTCAGTGAGAGCAGTCAGTCTCCCTGGGGAAGTTAGATCCAAGCAGGGGGAAGGATGGCTACTGACGTAGGGTAGCCTGCAGGAATGGTACAGACCAGGGAGGCTGCAGCCAGGAGCCAGGCTGAGGGAAGGCGCCTCAGGGAGGGCTTCCTGGAGGAGGTTGGACCAAGACCCACTGCCTGGGAGAAGTAGTCTCGGCTGGAGTGATGGTGGGCCTCAGAAAGAAGAGGAAAATGAGGCTCCTAAGGTAACTTGGGGCTTCCAAATAGCTGGTCCTCAGTTTTGCTGTCAGGACACTGAAGTACTGCTGTTATGAATTAGCAAGTTTTAATCACAAGTAGGAGGAAATCTAAGCAAGCACTGACCGATGATAGTTAATGTTAGAGACTGTAGGAGAGAGAGCTGGGAAGACAAACCTCAAACTTCTTTAGCCGATTAATGGAAATTGTCCATTTTATTCTTTTTCTTATTTATCCCCGTCTCTTTCATTTAAGACCTTAGCTTTTAAAGAGTCTCCTTTTGGGTCTCTACTGTCAAACCTCATTAAACACCATGCCTTTTCATTTTTAATGTGCAATTTCCATTTACTAAGAGTAGCTTGTAGGGAGAGATCAGGTTCAAACCATTTACCTCTACACATAGCACCTCTTTGCTCCATCCCATTATGCCTCTCACTAAAGCAGAACTAAAACCCTCACCTCAAAACCCTGGCTTTTATTGCAGACATTTCAAGGAAATGGCACTGGATGGCTTTAATAAAATTTCCCCTAATCTGAGTCATTTATCCAGTGCTGTGTCGTATTTGAGTGACCCATGTTACTTTTCTCATGTAGAGATAGTCCACTGGCACCCAAATATTTCAGAATTTTAAGTGGAAAAGAAAAGATGTATTTCAAGAAAACAATCCATAGGAACTTTATCATACTGCTGGTCTGATGCCATTGTTTGGGGCTACCTTGTAAGTGAGAGCACCTCAAATCTCCTTTGGTACTTTAGTTACTAAGTCATAACCAAGAGCAGCAATGTGAGGGTCTCTTTGGAAGCGGAGTGTTCTTCTATTTAGAAAAAGTGTTTTCTCTAGAATATCCAGTAGGATTCTCTAGAATGTCCAGTAGAACTTTTTGCAGTGTTGGAAATATTCTGTAACTGGGTCATGCTAGCTGCTAGCCACTAGTGTAACTGAGGAGCTGATTTGTAAATTTTATTTGGCTTTAATTTAAATAAAGCCTTGTTTAAACTTCTTACATTTTATAATTTTAGTTGTTGTTGAGATGGAGTTTTAGTCTCTCCCCTAGGCTAGAATGCAGAGGCGCAATCTCAGCTCACTGCAACTTCTGCCTCCTGGGTTCAAGCGATTCTCCTGCCTCAGCCTCCCAGGTAGCTGGGACTACAGGCACCCACCACCACACTCGGCTAATTTTTGTATTTTTAGTAGAGACGGGGTTTCACCATGTTGGCCAGGCTGGTCTTGAACTCCTGACCTCGTGATCCACCTGCCTCAGACTCCCAAAGTGCTGGGATTATAGGTGTGAGCCACCGCACCTGGTCAAATTTTATAAGTCTATTAACCTGTATGTTTTTATTTTCTGGTCTCAGGAACCCTTTTTTACCCCCAGACCATTTTACCTTTTCTGGTGAAAAAGGTTCAGGTTCCTAGCAAGGAGTTGCATCTGTAAGACAAATTTGATAAGGCCTCTTAAACAATCCTATGATTCTGTGGGAGGGGCACCCATGTTTAGGGCAAAAATTCACCACACAAGATTTTTTCTTATAAAATTTCCTTTTACCTTCTTTACCAAAAATGCCTCTTTCTATCTTCAACCTTTTTTTACATCTCTTATTTCCAGATTCCTTTACCTTCTTTTATATATAACCCTATAAGGTTTAAATTAGACAAAGATATTTTACCTTTAATAAGAACATTAAAAAGAAAGTGTTTTCCTGTAATTCTTAAATTGGAAATTACCCAGATACCTAATATCAGATACCTTAGATCCTAAATTATGACAAGTTTGTTTATGAGCATTTATTCCATTACATTGACCTGATTAATAGTTTACTTAGATTATTAACAGAAACTCTGAAAGCTGATATTTAAAGTTATTTTCCTATTATCTATTTTTATAGCTGTGAATTTCAGGTATTTAAAACTTGAAATAAAACTTATGGCAATGAAACTTATGGTTAATTTTAAAGGTATTTATACCAATAACTCAGGATTTAGCTATTTTCATTAAGCCAACAATATTTCATAGGTATACACAAGCAGAGATTATTCTGTCTTGGGCTGGGTTTTACAGTTTATAACCCTTATGGCAAATTTTATAGTATTCTGCAGGAATAAACATGAAACCACTTGACTTTTAAAAATGCTAACAAAATGCTAACCATTTTTAAGACATTGCTAATATTATTTTACCAATAATTTTAAAGCCACCTTATTTATTAAACATTTTACTTAAGTCATGGGTATCTGGGTAGTTTCCAATCTAAGAATTACAGGAACACATTTTCTTTTTAATGTTGGTATTAAAGGTAAAATATCTTTGTCTAATTCAAACCTTCTAGGGTTATGTCTCGAAGCATTCAACTAGTCTTTTAAGTATCTGATTTAAGCACTTTTATATACATTAAACCAATTAACTAGAGCTCTGTATATTTTTAGTAGTGAAACATTGTGTACACAGCATATAAATACATAGATGTATTTAGGCATGCTGATGGAAATGTATTTTATAGATTCATAAAGACTTCCTTTTTCCTTTTTTTCTAGTTTAGACTTAAAATTCTTGAAAATATGTTGCATCACTCTAGGCAGTTCTCAGCTAAATAGTCCTACATTTTCATATTAAAGGAAACAACTCAGGTGAAGATCAGATAGCAAAGTTTACATGATAAGGTACAGGGAGAAAAAGTTTGGTGTGCTAGAGGAAAATTAAAATGAATTAACTTGCCAATTAAACATAAAGTTATGTAATTTATAAAGGCCTTTTAAATATATACAGATACATACATATACACACACACACACAGATCCTAAAGCTTTACTTTAGTACTTTAGCCATGAAATAAGTATAAATTCACCAGCTTGCAAAAAAAACTTGTCAGATCTAAACAGTGGTTTCTATCTCAGTAGAAAAGTAACAGCAGATGTAAAGCAGGCAGAAAGGAAAAGAGAACTTAGGAACTCTATAGTTTCCAGGTTGACCTTAGGGTTCTTAAGGCAAATGTGTACCAAGACCATATTACTTCTATTTTACATAAACTCTGGCAAATAAAGATGCCATAAAACCTGGGAAGTATTTGAAAGGGGGTCATTCTCATTGTTTTCTCCTTTTTTTTAGATTTTTTCTTTTTCTTAAAAGGAGGAAGGAATTGAGCTGTGGCCTAGGGTTTCTATGTGGTAGATGGATATGTGTCCTGGACGAGCCATTTTTAAATTAATTTTTGTTGGGGATTTCCTTGCAGGGTTGCTGCACGTCATGGGGGGTCAACCCCCCAGGCACTCTCATGAGACCCCCTAGTCACCCAAGGTGCCTTTTGGCTGGGAGGAGCAAATGCCCTTTCTCTTGGGAGCTGAAAAAACTCAAGTCTCTCATTTACCTATAAAAACAACAGTTCAGTTTCTCATGCAAATATTGACAGGCAAGCTAAATTGAGATTAATTCCAAGAGAAAAAGCAATAAATACCCTTTAGAATGCATCTCCAAACTAGAATTAGGATCCTTAAACAACAACTTCCTAGGAGAAAATCCAGCTCAAAATAAATTAAGGACCATCAACCAAAACAGGAGGCCAGAACTCAGGAGGACTTACCAGTTCCACCAGAGGAGAAGCTCAAACTCCGTGAGGCTTCACTGGGCCCCAACTGGTACCTTAGCTCTGGTTTTGGGCAACTTTTTCGGGGTTGTGAGTCTTCTCTGAGGCCCCACGTGTTTTGGCATCAAATAATTGTCGATGAAAAGAGTCAAACTCTGTAAAATATTTGAAGAGATTTATTCTGAGTCAAATATGAGTGACCATGGCCTGTGACACTGCCCTCAGGAGGTCTTCAGAGCATGTGCTCCAGATGGTAGGGGCACAGCTTGGTTTTATACATTTTAGGGAGGCATGAGAAATCAATCAAATACATTTGAGAAATACATTGGTGTGGTCCAGAAAGGCGGGACAACTCAAAGCAGAGGCTTCCATGCTGTAGGTAAATTTAAACATGTTCTGGTTGACAATTGGTTGAGTTTGTCTAGAGGCCGGGGATTGATAGAAAGGAAATGTTCAGGTTAAGGTAAAAGATTGTGGAGACCAAGGTTCCTTTGAAGTCTTATACTGACTTCACTTTGAGACAACAGATGACAAATGTTTCCTATTCCATTCTTTCAAAGGTGCTAGACTTTCAGTTAATCTTTTTAGGATTGGTAGGGTATGGAAGAAAAAGATCTGGCTATGTTAATAGAGATTCTTTACAGATGCACATCTTCCCCCACAAGCTTTGCAGGGCCATTTCAAGATGTGGCAAAAAAAACGTGTTTTGGGGTAAAATATTTTGACTTTCTTCTTTGTCACATAATGTTACACCAGAGTCAGATTGGAAAGTAAGTCACAATATATAGGATTAAATAAAACCCATGAGATGAAAATTTATGGTTTGCAGGGCATGACTCTCCAGACCCCGTAGATAGGAATTTGGACAAGATAAAAAAAAAAATCGGAGCTTAGTCCTCAGTATGTATCCAAAATATACAACATGATGCTATGGAATACATGTAATAGTTAAAAGGTTACTATAGCGAAGCAAATTAACATATTCATCATCTCACATAGTTATCTACTTTTTTTTTTGTTTTTGTGGCAAGATTAATTGAAATATACTCAGCATGAATTCCAAATACAGTACGTTGTATTACCTGTAGTCCTCATGTTGTCCATTGGAGCTCTAGGCTTGTTCATCCTACATATCTGCTGCTTTTTATCCTTTGACATACATCTCCCATTTCCTCTGCCTTCTGCTCCCATCCCCATAACCACTGTTGTATTCTCTCTATCTGTATATTTGATTTAAAAAAAAAATTCCAGGCCAGGCATGGTAATTGACACCCGTAATCCTGTAATCCCAGCAATCTGGGAGGTGGAGGTGGAGGCTGAGGCTGTGGCTGTAGAGGATCGCTTGAGCCCAGGAGTTCAAGACCAGCCAGGGGAAGATAGTGAGACGTCATCTCTACAAGAAAATAAAAATAATAAACAGCCAGTACTGCACGCCTGTAGTCTCAGCTTCTCGGGAGATTGAGGCAAAAGGATCAAAAGACTGGGAGGTTGAGGCTGCAGTGAGCCTTGATTAGGCCACTGCACTCCAGCCTGGGTGACAGAATAAGACTGTCTCGAAAAAAAAAAAAATCCACATATAAGTGAGATCATGCAATATATTTTTTTCTGTGTCTGGCTTGTTTCACATAGCATAATGTCTTCCAGGCTCACCCATGTTGGGGCAAATAGCAAGATCTCATTCTTTTTTAGGGCTGAATAATATTCCATTGTGTATGGAATATATATACATGTATGCGTGTTTGTGTGTATATACATATATGTATATATACACATACATATTAGGCCACCACATATGTGTATACACACACATATGTACATGTACATATATATACACATACACAAGGCCACCTGCCTTGAGGTAACCCCCCTGCATGCGACACTGCTAACTGTACATATATATGTATATTTCCATATGTATACATATATGCATATATGTATTAAAGCAAATGTTAAAATTTTATTTTTATTTTTATTTTTAGTATATTTTATTGCACTTTAGGTTCTGGGGTACATGTGTAGAACATGCAGGATTGTTGCATAAGTACATACATGGCAATATGGTTTGCTGTCTCCATCCCCCCATCACCTATATCTGGCACTTCTCCCCCGTGTTATCTCTCCCCAACTCCCTACCCCCCACTGTCCCTCCCCTAGTCCCCCACAACAGACCCCAGTGTGTGATGCTACCCTCCCTATGTCCATGTGTTCTCATTGTTCAACACCCACCTATGAGTGACAACATGTGGTGTTTGATTTTCTATTCTTGTGTCAGTTTGCTGAAAGTGATGGTTTCCAGATTCATCCATGTCCCTACAAAGGACACGAACTCATCATTTTTTATGGCTGCATCGTATTCCATGGTGTATATGTGCCACATTTTCCTTGTCCAGTCTATCATTGATGGGCATTTGGGTTGGTTCCAGGTCTTTGCTATTGTAAACAGTGCTGCAGTGAACATTCGTGTGCACGTGTCCTTATAATAGAACAATTTATATCCTTTGGGTATATACTCAGTAATGGGATTGCTGGGTCAAATGGAATTTCTATTTCTAGGTCCTTTAATGACAAGTACCACAGAGGAAAATAAAGCAGAAGGTGGAAACAGGAAGCACTAGCTTGGTGAGAGAGGCTTGCCCTCGATTCAGGAAAGGGGTGTGGCAGTAAAGGTGACATGAGAGCGAAGCCCCAGGAAGCGATGGGGACAGCCATGCAGACATTAGGGAAAGAGTGTTCTGGTGCATGGAACAACGGGTGCAAAGTGCTGTCTAAAGAAGCCCAGGCAGGTCTAGAGAATGTTCAAAACGAACGGGAATGGATGGTCAGACTCAGCACAGGCCATGGAGACTGAGACGGACATCCCTGAGAGATACGCCTCAGACTTGACTTTATTGTAACAAGATTACTGTGGCTGTTGTGTCACTAACAGACCGGAGGCGAGTGAGTAATGACAGACAAGGAAACACTCTGCTTCCAGGCAGAAGACTCTACTCATCCGGGCTGCTTAGAGGAGATTGCAGCAGAGAGGCGATGAGACGATGAGCTAAATCTTAATGATGTAAATGTAGACGGAAAAAAAGAGAAGAAGGATTTTGACTTCAGCCACTGTAAAACTGGGCACCATTAAAGAAAAGCGGATATATACCCAGTAATGGGATTGCTGGGTCAAATGGAATTTCTCGTTCTAGATCCTTGAGGAATCGCCACACTGTCTTTCACAATGGTTGAACTAATATACAGTCCCACCAACAGTGTAAAAGTGTTTCTATTTCTCCACACCCTCTCCAGCATCTGTTGTCTCCTGGTTTTTTAATGGGATCATTCTAACTGGTGGATACCCAAAGGATTATAAAACATTCAGTTATAAAGACACATGCACATGTGTTTTTATTGTGGCACTGTTTACCATGGCAAAGACTTGGAACCAACCCAAATGTCTATCAATGATAGACTGGATAAAGAGAATGTGGCACATGCACAACATGGAATACTATGCAGCCTCAAAAAAAGGATGAGTTCATGTCCTTTGCAGGGACATGGTTGAAGCTGGAAACCATCATTCTCAGCAAACTTACACAAGGACAGAAAACCAAACATTCCATGTTCTCATTCATAAGTGAGTGTTGAAAAATGAGAACACATGGACACAGGGGAACATCACACACCAGGGCTTGTTGGGGGATGGGGGTCTGGGGGGGTTAGTAGCGGGTGGGGGAATTGGGGAGGGTTAACATTAGGAGAAATACCTAATGTAGATGACGGGGGGATGGATGCAGCAAACCACTGAGGCACTTGTATAGCTATGTAACAAACCTGCACATTCTGCAGATGTACCCCAAAACTTAAAGTATCATAAAAAATTTTAAAATAGTAATTAAAAAGTGGAAAAATTTGAGAGGAAAAATCAAGAATTCGGTTTGAACATTTTAACTTCAGTATTCTTTTTAGACATCCAAGGATCTACGTTGAACTGCATTTACAGTCATGCACCCCACAATGATGGTTTGGTTAAAAAAACACCGTATATGACAGTGGTTCTGTAGGAGTATAAAAGAGTTGAACACTTTCATTTGCCTGGTGACAGGGTAGCCATCACAGTGTCAAGCAATGCATTACCTGAGTGAAATGTAAACAACCCCACTGTGCTGCCAGTCTATAAAAGTTTGCACACACAGTTATCCAGCACATAATACTGGATAATGATAATAGATGACTATGCTACTGGTGTATGTATTTACCATAATACAATTTTTATCATCATTTATCATTATTCCTTCTACATATCAAAAACAAATAGTTAACTGTAAAATAGCCTCAGTGACATTGACGATCCTGATCCTGTGTATGCCTAGGATACTGTGTGTTTGTGTCTTAGTTTTTAACAAAATGCTTAAGTAGTAAAGAAAGAAATTAAAAATAAAATAAAAACTCATAGTAAGGATCTTAAATATATATTTTGTACAGTTTTATAATGTGTCTTTTAAGCATTGTTATTACAGAGTAAAAGAGTAAAAAAAATTAAAGTTTAGAAAGTAAAAAAATTACAGTAGGCTAAGGTTTATTATTCAAGAAAGAAAAACATGTTTTATAAATTTAGTCTAGCCTAGCTGTCCAGTGTTTATAAAGTCTACAGCAATGTATAGCAAGCAAAGTCATAGGCCTTCATATTCAGTCACCACTCACTCACTGACCCAGAGCAAGGCCAGTCTTGCAAGCTTCATTTATGGTAAGTGCCCAATATAGATGCATCATTATTGGTCTTATATACTGATATTTTCTGTACTTTACCTATGTGTATGTATGTGCAGACACACAAATGCTTACCATGGTATTACAATTGCCAAGGACAGTAACATGCTGTACGGGTTTGTAGCCTAGGAGCAATAGGCTATACCATATAGGCCAGGTATGCTCTAGACTCTACCGTCTCAATTTGTGTAAGTATCCTCTATTATGTTCACACGACAAAATTGCCTAAGAACACATTTCTCGGAAAGTATTCCCATCATTTAGTGACATGTGACTATATATGCCTCTAGACTTTAGGTGAGAAGTCTTGGTTGACTATGGAAATTTTATTCTTAGCATAATCTCTAAAGGCACGAAAGTAGATGAAACAATATACTTCTAATGATTAAATACTGAGACACTATAAGATCTCAATATCAAGATGCTGTGAAAACAAAAATCTAAGAAAGAATAACTTGTGAGATCGTAGAAAAAACAGGGCAGTTTTTTTCTGGAAGTCAAGTGATAAAATATTTCTAGGGTAAGGGCATGATCAATTGTGACAAATACACTCATTGCTAATCCACTAGGTCTCACTAAGGTGAGTACTAAGAAGTGGTCATTGTTTTAGCAACATAAA
Source organism: Cacajao melanocephalus (assembly GCA_963573385.1). Taxonomy (NCBI): domain Eukaryota; kingdom Metazoa; phylum Chordata; class Mammalia; order Primates; family Pitheciidae; genus Cacajao; species Cacajao melanocephalus. Next base: position 52,382 of record CAUYLG010010996.1, on the reverse strand, counting down.
GCTTGGTAGTAACCTTAAAAATTTTCAGTGATAGGGGTAGGGAGAAATATGACTTGAAAGAACTCATAGCAAAATAAAGGAGTGAAGGAATTGGAGACAGGAAATACACGACTCCACTGCGTTAAGAGAATAGAGAAATAAGGTGGTAACTACAGAAAATTAATTTTTAAAATTTCGATTAAAAAATAACAATATGTTTATACACTTATAGGAATAACGCATTAAGACACGAGGACTAAGGATATAATAGAAAAAGGAAAGAATTTCTGGAAAGCGATGCTCTTGCACAGACCAGAGGGAATGGGGTGAGATACAAAAGTGGATGGTGCAGCTTTGGATAGACCCATGGCAATTGCATGCTTATAATAATTATAATAAAATGTGTAAAATTCACATTCCACATTGTTCATTTAGACAGAGAACAGCTTCGTGGAGTCACATAGTTGCCTAGTTCAGGTAAATCCAACTTAAATTTTAATATTCTCAAAGGAAAAGTAAGTTAGTAGCTCACAGAAGGCTCCCATTTAAAAAGCTAACTATATTCTAGGTGTGCCACTCATTACATAGACATTGGATAAAATAAGTATATTAAATAGAATAAAACAAGTTCAAATCATCTTACTATTGGACCTCAATATTCTTATTTAAGTTATAAAGTGATTTGGCTATGCAGTTATAATGATTCCAGGATTGCCACAATCTACAAGCTACGTAATATGAGCTTCTGTCTCAAAATTGATATCAGAAAGCAAGAAACTTTTTACTTCCTTGTTAATATGGAGGTCCCAGATATTAAAAGTTCAAGGTCTGTGAAACGATAGTTATTAGAACAACAATCCTTTTGATGGGACAAACCAGAGAAAAGCATTGGCTTACCTATCTAGATAATCGCCGGACAATCTAGATATTGTAAATAAACACATGGACTGGCAATTCGTCACTCCTTCAAATAAAATTTATTGTAATGTTTAGTATTTTAAGAAGTCCTTTTAGAAAGTATATTCTGTATTTTAAGTATATTCTTATTGCAAGCTTTATAGTGACAAAATATTTCTCTCCAAGTTGCAATATGAGACATTTAAATAAAATTAGAATTGAAGGAAAAGGAGAAGAAAAGGATATGGGGCATGAAGTGGTCTTTCTTTAAAGAATGTTTCAACAAACATTGTGGAGGGAAAAAAATCTTATTTCTTCTTTAATTTTTTACCATGATACATTTATTCAATAATAATGAGTGGTACAATCCTTATTTCCAAGGATTGTAACGTAAGGTGTTTGGTAATGTGGCCTTTTCTCCTCTCTTACAAAAAATCATATCACTTCAGAAGGAAAGAAACAGTATTATTAATTAAACCTTCTGCAGTATTAATAATTAAACCTTCTATCTTTTTTAGCTTTATATATAAATTTGAGGAAACGGAAGGATGAAGAAAGTGTTCTAAAATGGCAATAAAAAGACAAACCAAAAATTTTAATTTTTTTTTTTTTTTTGAGACAGAGTCTTGTTCTGTTGCCAGGCGCCAAGCTGGAGTGCAGTGGTGCAATCTCGGCTCACTGCAACCTCCACTTCCCGGGTTCAAGCAATTCTCCTGCCTCAGCCTCCCAAGTAGCTGGGACCACAGGCGTGTGCCATCATGCCCAGCTAACTTTTGTATTTTTAGTAGAGACGTGGTTTCACCATGGTCTCAATCTCTTGACCTCGTGATCCGGCCGCCTCGGCCTCCCAAAGTGCTGGGATTACAGGCTTGAGAAAGTTTGATTTTAATAATAGAAGTAAATAACATATTTTCTAGTGTGCAGCAACTAACTTCCAAGTCTCATTATTTTCTGTAAAATCGAGAGTTCTACTTGCAGTTTTTCCTTCTAGTTCTACTCCCTGGCTATCAACATGAAGTTATAGATTCATGAAAACATACCCAATTCTTATGTTTAAAGGTATGGATGCATAGGTGTAAAAAAGAAAAAACTTAGGGCATAAGAGTATCTTCACAATCAACTAATAAAAACCTGAATAAATGGTATTTAAGTGACAGAGAAAAATGAGGATTTATTGACAAGGCGATGAGCCCTACCTGAGCATAAGGCATGGAGGGTGAGCCACACAGGCACCGCAGAGGGTGTGCTCCTCTCCAGCTGACTTCTCATTCTCTCTCTATTCAGCAGAGATTCCAATGTTTATTTTGTGAATATCCTGAACATTTTCACTGCAGTATTCTTCTTTTACATTGACCTGCTACTTTGTGTGTGTGGGAACCTCACCTGAATGAATCCGACTTCTCTGCCCGCTTTGCGGAAACCCTGAACTGCTGAATGCTGTTGCAGAAAAATTAAACAAATGCATACGTCGGTGCTACCATTGTCTTGTGGATGCCAAACTCAGCTGGGTTCCCAGCTCTTCCCACTAATCCTTCTGTGTCTAAATTCTCTCCAGTTCTCCTCAGTAGACAAGAGTGGAAAACAATTTCTATTCTTCTCAAACGTAACTCTCTGGCCACCTGATTTATTTTCAGGAAATAGCCTTATTTTGTATTTTTCATTTAAAAAGCCATCTGAAAACAACATCAACATTAATCTAAACTCCAGCAAATATTCCTATAGCTGCATCTGCCCTTTCTTTCTTCAGCTTCTATTTCACACTCTGTTGAGTGGCCTTGCCAATCTTAATGTTGAACTCTTCACCAGAGTTCAGGATCATATTCACTCCAGAATAGTTGAAACATCTGTGAACTGATTATTTCTTCTTCTTTTATTACATGGTCATCTTCATTTCCATTAGTCTTTTATGATCTCTGGATTTGCACATGTTAAAAAAAAGACCCAAGTTCACATCATCTTACCATTGGACCTCAACATTCTTATTTCAATTATGAGGTGATTTGGCTATGCAATTACTACATTTTTTTCCTAGCACTTACATTCTATTAATTATAAGACCCATGAGGATATTGAAATAATAAAGTGTCCTTTACTACATTTTAAGATCTGGGATGATTCTAAATGAAATGAAAAAGTAGCCATTATCTTTAATTCCCTGCCTTTGAGGTCCCCTTTAGCTCATTCAATGTCTTATTATGTTCCTGACTTTTCCTCCGTAAAACACTGTCATCTTTCATCTCATTATATAAGGATTTTTCTAAGGTTGAGAGAAAAAAAACGAGTAGCTGTATTCAAAAGCTGTATTAACCCTTCTTTTAGCTATGAATCCATATTTCTTGGGTTACTCGAATTCAGTACACAGCTCTTTATAATGTTCCTTTATAAGAATAATGATCTTGAATGTTATACTCAATATCAGGTGGATAATAGGAAAGAAGAATTTACTTTTTCATGTCTCAGTTATACTAAGACAAAGCATATTATACTACAGGAAATAAGTTTTATAGGTATATAAAACTTATATACCTATATATACCTATGTAGGTATATAAGTTATATATATATAGGTATATATACATACATGTATACATGGAAGTATATGTATACATGTATGTATATACCTATATATAAAAAACTTATATACCTATATAGGTATATAGGTATATAAGGTATATATACCTATATACGTATATAGGTATATAGGTATATAAGGTATATATACCTATATAGGGTATATAAGGTATATATACCTATATAAGGTATATATATATATATTCTTAGTGTGTGTATATATATATATACACACACACACACACCTATATAGGTATATATACCTTATTATAGGTATATAAAACTTATATACCTGTATATAAAACTTATATATGTATATATATATATATACACCTATATATACCTTATATGCCTATATAGGTATATAAGTTTTAAATATAGGTATATAAGTTTTATATACCTATATATAAAAACTTATTTTTATATATATTTATATATATATACTTACATACATATGTATACATATACTTCCATGTATACATATATGTATACATATACTTGCATGTATACATATACTTCCATTGCAATTTAAAAACAATGAAAAGGCATGTAGTAAAATTCAACAAACTAGAGACTGTATAATGAATATCCTGAGGGACTAGAGGGCTAAAGGTAGGGGTAGAAAAGATTAAAGAGAAAGAGAAGTTTCCCCACGTGTTTACATGCATAAGAATTCAAAGGTATTTTCAACAGGAATATAATAGTTCTAATGTTTTATTCATTCAATAGTCAACACCCCTCTTCAACATAATGTCCAGAGAATACAATAACAAAGACTTGGAACCAAACCAAATGCCCATTAATAATAAACTGAATAAGGAAAATGTGACACATACATACCATGGAATACTCTGCAGCCATAAAAAATGAGTTAATGTCCTTTGCAGGGACATGGATGAAGCTGGAAGCTATCATTCTTGGCAAACTAACACAGGAACAGAAAATCAAATACTGCATACTCTCACTCATAAGCGGGAGTTGAACAATGAGAACACATAGACACAGGGAGTGGAATAACACACACCGGGCCTGTTGGGGGGTGGGGGGCTAAGGGAGATATAGCATTAGGACAAACACCTAATGCATGGGGGGCTTAAAGCCTAGATGATGGGTTGATAGGTGCAGCAAACCACCAAGGTGCATGTATATATATGTAACAAACCTGCATATTTTGCACAACAACAACAACAAAACTCAGAAAAATTTATAGTGGAGGAAGAAAAATTTTAAAATAAAAGGTATTACAGGAAAAAAAAAAAAGAAATAAATAGAGTGAGTGTCAAAGAATCATACTTAGAGAACCTTGTAAAGTGTCCCCTCCTGCCTGGCTTCCTGCCTTTGGCCCCAGTCTCCCTCTGGGCTTCATGCATGCCAATACCTGCATGCACTTGGGAGGAAAAAAAAAAACAGAAAAAAAGTCTTATTCACACCTTTTGGGTGAAAAAAACACTTACGTATCATCCTCCTTGATGTTCTTACAGATAATTTTCAGTTCATACATATGTACATATAAGTATGCATGCAATGACTAGTGTTTTTTCCACAAAAAAAAAGATTTAGAACATGTAAATGGTATTTATGCATTCCATATTTTTTGCAGAATAATACTTTGCTTTCAACCTTCCAATATCTATATGTATTTAATCTCTAGCCAAGAAAGTGAGCAAATGCAAAATCACTATAATTATCACTAGCAACATTCTAATAAACGTGATTGTAGTATGTTGAGCACTTTACTAAGAATAAATTTTTGGCATTATACTCTAAACTGTGTCTATAAATTAATACTTAAAGCAATTTCAAGAAGTCCATTACTAAATGAAACCCACTTTCACCCATACAGCGATGACAAAGTGTTTTAATCAGGACAAGCATGCATACTACTTAGAATTCCCCCTTTCTGCTGATGGTAGGCACTATCATAAAAGGCAATTTAAGTTTCTCCCCACACTACCCATTTGTCAATGCAGATGTGTGGGAGTTTGTTTCCAAGTAGCAAGGTTGCTGAAGCTCTCGGTGTGCACATAAGTCTTATCCCCACCAAGATTTACTTAACTATGAAGTGTCTCGAATAATAGAAAAGTTAACTTGCTTCAAATCAAGTGTGAAAATCTATGTAGAAAATTCTATGTAATAAAACAGCAGTTTCCAAACTATATTTGAAACAGAAAATCTTCCCCAAATTTAAGGAATACATCAAATCCTAACATGTACAGTGAACTTCTAATATGCAAAATTGCCAAAATTTACTGCACGGTGATGGACACGCTGCAAACGGAGGCATAGGCCCTGCAGTCCGTGCTTATTTGTGACCCTCTTACTGTTTTCTCCCACACACCTTGACGTTTTCTACAATATGCCACCATTTCTGAATATTTTTTATTTCTTGCATTCTTATTCTGAAAACTATTACAATACAATAATGTAATTTGGAAGGTCTCTTTCTATTTACAAATCTACATTGCGTAGCTCCAAGCATACGGGTCAGATATGTATAAGTTTCCGGTGTGCTACAGTTCTGTTCCTGCAAAGGGAGACATGTTGTAAGGGAGGCATGGAAACAGTATAGTATAATGAGAGCTCAGTAGGAGAAATTATGGAAGATTTTTTAACAGCTTTAATGGGATGGAATTTATATACCATAATATTTACTAATTTAAATGCCAAAATTCACTGGTTTGTAGTATTTATACAGTTGTGCAGACATCACCCCTATCTGATTTTAGACTATGCCATCATACCAACACAGAAGCATAGTACCCGCTAGCATTCATACCCTTCTTTTCTACCCCATATGCTGGCAACCACAAGCCTACTTTCTGTCTCTATGGACTTGTCTATTCTGGATATTATATATAAATGGAATCATAACATATGTTCTCTTTTGTAACTGGATTTCAGTTAGCATAATGTTTTCAAGGCTCATCCCAGTTATACAGTATGTATCATTACTTTCCTTATTCTCAAATATTCTTCCATTATAGAGATGTACCATATTTTGTTTATCCCCTTATAAGTTGATGGCTATTTGAGTTATTTCTACCCTTTGGCTATTACAGATATAACTGTACACTTTTTTGTGTGGACGTATATCATTATTTCTCTTAGGTATACCCCTAGGAGTAGAATCCCTAGATTGTGTGATAACAGTTTAACACTTTCAGGAACTGCCAGTCTGTTTTCACAGATGGCACCATTTTACAACCCCCCAGCCTTGCATCGGGGCTCCAATTTTTTCACGTCCCCATGAACACATACTATTACCATTCTTTTTCATCACAAGCATCCTAGTGTATATAAAGTGGCATTTCATTGTGTGGTTTTAATTCACAAATGGCAGGTAGAAAAAAATGCTGATCATCTTTTTCACGTGTTTATTGTTGATTTGCATACCTCCTTTGGAGGAGAGCCTGTTCAGACTCTTTGTCCATTTTTAATTATATTTATGTATTTAATTTTATTTGTGTATTTATTTATTTGTTTATCTATTTTGAGACAGGGTCTCACTCTGATGCCCAAGTGGAGTGCAGTGGCATGATCACAGCTCACTGCACCCTTGACTTCCTGGGTTCATGTGATCCTCCCACCTCTGCCTCCCAAGCAGCTGGGATGACAGGCATGTACCACAACACCTGGCTAATTTCTTTTTGGGGGGTATTTTTGTAGAGATGAGGTCTTATCTTGTTGCCCAGTCTAGTCTCTAACTCCTGGGCTCAAACAGTCTGCTTGATTTCACCAGGTGTGAACCACTGCACACGGCCACCCAGATGTTTATTATTTGATCTGGGCTATACTGAGTGTGTACCATGTACAAATATTCTGATAAAAGCGGCTACACAGGAAACTGTAAGAGTGCTTAATATTGCACAATCCCAATGATTTGCTTGATGTGATACCTCCAGCTTAACCACAATTGACCTAATAATTAGAATCTTACTCCAATTCAGACCAGTCATATGAGAGGGGATCATAATGAGTGCTTCAACTACACTGTAGAACACTTTTCACTATCTGAAGAATGGTGAACCAATTAGATCCTTTATCAGGAAAATGGAAGTAAACTATATACAGTTCTGCTTGGGACAAGAAATTCAGATTACTGCAGTTTTTCTGTTGATCTGAGCATCTTTTTTTCCCCCTTTTTTATTTTATACATTGCACTAACGCCAGAAACATACCTCGATAGATCTGATCAGCACAACTTTTGCTTTGAAACTTCTGGGGATGTTCTATAATAGAACTAATACTAAAATATTGCTCACTTCAGTAAATGCAAATGATCCTAATTCACTTATTTTTAAAAATCTAACACTTTTCTATAAAGTCTATCTCACATAGGTCTTTGTTATAAAAAGGAATTATCTGAATTTTTAATCAGTAGACTTCTATGAAATCTTTGATACATAAAAAATAGATACTTAAAAATATAAGAGTCATATCAGATTTCCTAATTCAAATAAAGATCGTTATCATCATGGAATGAATGGCAAATAGGAGGCTATAAAATCAAAGTTTGAAAAACAATCATATGAAGTTGGGATGACCTATCACGAGAGAATATGTCACCAAATAACTGAAGAAAAGCATCCTTTCTGCTGAATTATTTGCAGTAGTGAATTTGATTATCAAAACTTGCATCGCCATTGTCTATGAGCCTTATTTTACTATATATACTGTAGATTATATGATTTATATGAACTATTTTTAGTCATGAACCCCTCACATTGTAATAACAAGAAGAAACATTTCTATTTTACTTATAATTAAAAACCTAACCTACATTAAGGAAACTGTATCACAACTTAGGAGTATTAATATCCTCTACACAGATAAGAATTGTGACTTCAATATTGATTTTAATAGATTTAAAACATTGTAGGCTGGGTGTGGTGCCTCATGCCTGCAATCCCAGCACTTGAAGGCTGAGACGAGCAGATCACTTGAGGTCAAGAGTTCGAGACCAGCCTGGGCCAACATGGTGAAACCTCATCTCTACTAAAAATAGCCAGGTGTGGTGGTATGCACCTGTACTCCCAGCTACTCAGGAGGAGGAAGTTGCAGTGACAGGAGACCATGCCACTACACTCCAGCCTGGGTAACAAAGTGAGACCCCTGTCTCCATAAAATAAAATAAAATAAAATAAAATAAAATAAAATAAAATAACATTGTGGTGGCTTCCCCCTTTTTGGGTTTTTTGTGTGTGTATGTGAATTTTTTGAGACAAATTCTTACCCTGTTGCCCAGGCTGGAGTGCAGTGGCACAGTCTTGGCTCACTGCAACCTCTCTCTCCCAAGTTCAAGCGATTCTTCTGCCTCAGCCTCCTGTGTAGCTGGAACCACAGGTGCGCAACACCACGCCTGGATAATTTTTGTATTTTTAATAGAGACAGGTTTTCATCGTGTTGGCCAGACTGGTCTCAAACTTCTGACTTCAGGTGATCCGCCCGCCTCAGCCTCCCAAAGTGCTGCGATTACAGGCGTGAGCCACCGCGCCAGGCCATGTTCAGCATATTTCAACCATCACTTTGTGCCTCTGAAACTTTCATTCTCAATTCATTATTATAACATTTTACTACCTTAGGAATTGAATCCTGGCCACCAGAGGAAAAGCTGATTAATTAGAATTCAATCAAAAACACCTTTCAGACAATTTCCCTTCTGGGAATTGGTAACGCAGAGGTAAGAAAAAGTACTCAAACAAGAACAGAATGCTTTCTGACACAGATGCTTACGATTTTAAGATTATAGAGGCAACTTACTTTCCATGACACACCTCCAGCAAAACCTTTTTAAAGCTGTTGTTGGGGAATGTGCCATCTCATTAATAAAATCACCCATGTAAAAGTTCCTTAAAGCTGTACTATACTTAGCATGCTGATTCTCTTCCTACTATAAAGTATCGATTCTTCAACTTACTTTTCATCAAATGTTGTGCTCTTGTTTTTTGAATAAAATTTTAAAAGGGCGTTTGTTTTTTTTTAAATAAGATTTTATAGCAAAACATTACAAGTAATTGAACAATTTAAGTTATATATTTCGGTGTAAAACATCAAGGAGATTTTATATGTGAAGTCATTAATTTGATATTGGAGATAACTTATATTTGACCCTATCTAATCCAAGAGAAATAGATTGTTTGGAAATAATAAAAACAAGAAATGGTCACAGCATGAGCTATCTTGCCAAATATTTGAACTTCCTTCCAAATAGGATTTTTAATCTAGTATTTGAAAGACAAAATGTCACAAAAGAAAACTAATATGATGGATAGTAAGAAATACGGTGGCTGTGGAAGAGAACAAGGCAGAATTGTGTCTCAGAGTAATAAACTGAATTGGCACATGCCTGAAAGTTAAATCCTACCAAGGCTGCAGGATAACAATACCCCCCATTCATCTCACTGAGAATGAATTTTCTCATGAATAAAATGAAATGTAGTTTCAAATTTTCAGTACAGCGACATTATCTTCTTACTTTAAAAAGAGGGAAAAAAGGAAGAATTCATTCACTGTGATTTTTCTGTACCACTCTCCTGCAAACCTTTTAAAAGCATCAGGACAGTGAAGAAGATGGCACCATCCCAGCCCTCTATGGGGGAACCCCGCTAGCTACTGTGACTGACAAGGTCCCGTGTTGGCCTTCAGTTGGTAAGTCAAGTCTATCCAGAGCAAGAATAGTGAATTATTGGGAGTTTAGGTACCACACTGACTGCTCTTATACATGTTATCTCATTTGGTTACTTAAGTTATGTATCTCACAAATTTCTCAATAATGAAAAGCAAATGAGATTATTTATAAAGCATTTAGAAATCCAAAAAACAAAAAGGATTCTTTCAATATATAAAATTCATATTATTTGTGTTAAAGACTGAATTTGATAATTTTATTGAACTCAGAATAAATGATGTATACATAAAGTCACATTAAAGCACAATTTTATAAAGATGTTACTTGAATTTTGAAAACTGTGCAAATATTTTATTTTTGCTTCCAATTGTCTGACCTTTTACTTGATTGGACAACTCTCTGTTAACAATGATTAATCAGAAAGTTCCTGTTCATATTTTTCCTTTTTCAGTTATAGTTGAGTTTCAAATAATGTAATTATGTATCAACAACAAGTTGTTCAGCATCAAAATCATTGCATAACCATGGTGTAGCACTTGAGGTTTTATGAAATGACTGTGGTATCAATCCCCCTATTTCATCTCATGAAATGACTGTGGTATAAATCCCCCTATTCCTGAAGCATCCTTTGGGTTGGGATGAGAGGAAACTGCATTTATGAAGGTTCATTGGTATAACCTTAGACAAGCACTATAGCCTTTGAAAAAACCGTATTAAAAGTACACACAGCACATAAAAATCAATGACTTTACAATCCAATTGTATGGGATTAAATCAGTTTTACTGTAGTTTCCATCTTGTGATTCAGTACTAATTCTGAAGTATTCTGACATCTTCTGTGGGTAATTATAAGAAACATGGACATAGGTGTTAACAGACAAATATCCACTTGATTCGTTTTCTAAAAATAAAACTAGGGATGATCTAAACTAGACCAGGTAAAGTCATTTATTTATTTATTTTATTATTATTGTTATTTTTTTTTTTGAGATGGTGTCTAGCTCTGTCGTCCACACACGCTGGAGTGCAATGGCGCAATCTTGGCTCACTGCAACGTCCACTTCCCGGGTTCAAGTGATTCTCCTGCCTCAGCCTCCTGAGTAGCTGGAATTACAGGCATCCACCACCATGCCTGGCTAATTTTTATATTTTTACTAGAAATGGGGTTTCACCATGTTGGTCAGGCTGGTCTCTAACTCCTGACTTCGTGATCCGCCCTCCTTGGCCTCCCAAAGTCCTGGGATTACAGGCATGAGCCACTGTGCCCGGCCAAGCCATCTATTTTTTTTAAAAGTAAGTGCAAGTTAAGGTAACATTCTTGGTCCTTGGTCAAGTGAATATAATTACACACACACACATATTGTTTGTTTTGTTTGTTTGAGATAATGTCTCACTATGTAGCTCAGGCAGATCTTGAACTCAAAATCCTGGGCTCAAACATTTCTTTGCTTCAGCATCCTGAGTAGCTAGGATTACAAACATCAACCACAGCACCCTGATTAATTTCATATTTATAAACCTACACACACTATGTAGATATACATGTATATGTACATATTATAATTCGCACTATGTATATAATGGATATATATAGTTACAGATTTGAAATTAGAAAAGACTTAGAATTAGCTTTCAGAATTTCTTTTGTATTTCCAGAGTTTGGAGCAGTGCCTACCATAAAGGCTGATGGGTCCCAAATGCCAAAAACATTTGCTGAAGAAATCAAGGTCACCTGAACTCACAAAATATTTTGAGCTCTCAAAATGAAGGATTCAGATGCCAACTACATGAGCAGTTGCATACCACTGAGATTTATAAATTTTTATGTGCCATACATATTATAACTGAAGGATCTGACATGCTCATTGAGTAATTCTCCAGGGCATAGATGTGCTTTTTCTTTTTATAAATGATTTCGTGCGGAACTAGAAGGAGAGTGTCTTTCACTTAAAGGAGACATGAGATTTTGATTGAATCAAGTCAATCGGAAAACCATGCTCATTTTTTTCAATGAGTTTTATTTTTAAAGCTATCGTTTTCTCCATAGATTACTTATTTTTTTTTAACAAAGACCTGTGGTAAAAAGTAATAATATTCACATCCGCAAAAACGAAAAATAAAATTAAGGTAAAGATATTCTAAAGACATCATTTAACTTTTAAAATATTTTTTATTTCACTACAAAGACTTTTTAGAAAGTGTACATACTCTGGAAGCCCAAAGAGGACAACAATTGTTAGTTTTGTTTATAATATATTTAATTTTTTAATTGAAGGCAAAATATTTTCATGCACCTCTAAGGAACAGAAAAATATTTCACAAAAATAAAAAAGCATAAAAGATTAATTGTATTATTTCAACTATTACTGATCACCTGTAAATGATAAAAATGATTCACTTTTATTCTATAACAGGATGTAACGATAGCCCTATCTGCTTTACTTAAGTCACATTTCATAGCTGGTGGCAGACAAACAAGCAACCATAATACAGATAGACTAAATCAAATTATCTTGGCTCATCATTTTGCCCTACTCTAATCAATAATGCCCTTACAAACAATAGTGCACTACTGTAAATCTAAATGTCAGAGTCCAGGTCCTTTATCATTTTGGTCTAGCCTGCCTCCCAAATAAAGGAAACAGTGAATTTCATAGACTAGCAACCATGGGCAAAGTTTCTGAACCTGAGGCCATAGGAGACTGAGGCTTTGTATTTAGGTTTACCTCCTACGGCACCTCTAATTATGAGTCTTTCACAGGGGTCTCTGGTGCCAGTTTATTTTTTCCCCAGTCTCTTCTTTACCCCTTGGCTTTTAGGCTATTATTGCTAAGGTTACTTCAGGTACTATTGTTTGCTTCTGTTCTGTGATACTCCCCCTTTTAATGCACATGGCTTTCTGTCTCCTCAGATTAACACCCTGGCCTGCCAGGAGATTCAATTCAATGTTCATCAGAACCTAGTCTGCGTAGATGATAGACACTTACCTGCATCTATTATTTCGCTCCCTAAAGAGCTTCACTGGCCTTCACTGTCTTCTGTGTGCATGGGGCTCAGAAGAGCACTTAGAGAAGAAACTAATGAACGAAAATTCATTCCTTTTTTATTGGAAAAACAGTTCTCTAAGAAAAGATTTTTTTTTTAAGCAAGAGTGAGAAAACTATGAATAGAAATCATAAGAGTGTACAGTTTGTGAATGAACCCTTACCAAAAGTTAGCTTTAAGTGTCTAAAAGGCTTAAAAACACATTTCCCTAAAAAATATTTTTTATTGAATTTTTACTTTTTCGATACAAATCCCAGAGTCACACTACCAAAAGTACCTGAAATTAAATTTTATTTCTACCACACTCAATTATAACGTAGAATATGAAAATGCAATTTATTTTATTTACTTTTTAAAAAAATTCAAGAATACACTGTACTTGTGAGTGAAGTCTGCTGGGGAGCCGAGAGGCAGTAGACCTGTGCCCCAGGAGCTCATGAGACAACCCTTTTTTTTTTTTTTTTTTTTTTGCAGAAGAGTACACAGGAAGGCATGTGAGGAGAAAGTAAAGCAGGAAGCCCTGGGGCAGGGATATGGAGGAATTCATGCAGGCAGAAACCAGGGAGCAGGGCATTTTGTGCGCCTGTAAGCACAGGAGCACGTCAGGAGAGCCCAGGGCTCCATCTGCTACAGCTGAAGCTATCAGTGGAATTTCAGCCTGACGGAGCAAGCCTATAGAGAGGAGAATTGCTACTGCCCCAAACATTTGAGTTCTTTACAACGTCAAGGAGGCTAATAAAAATAGGGAAGAGGTATCCAGAGTAATGCAATCCGTAGAGAAAGAAGGTAGAATGGTGGCTGCCAGGCGCTGGGGGAGAGCTGGGAATGGGGAGTTGATGTGCAAACAGTGGCGCTGCCTCAGTTTTGCACGATCAGAGAGTTGTGGAGATTGGTTGCACAGTAATGTGGACATGCTTAACTCTACTGAACTGGACACTTAAAGAGGCGAAGGTGGTAAACGTTACGTATTTTACCAGTTAAATATGAAAATAAGGAATATCACTTAAGATCTGACATGACATCCACAGTTCAACAGCAATGGAAAATGAAAATTTAAGGTGATCGTCTATAAATGTAGATGCAAGATACGCTTGTCCGAATAACCAGAGAAAAGGACAGAAAAGCTCCTGCTGGGTGTGTTTTCTTCATCACTTGCTCTGCTCCTGCGTTTCAAAGAGGCTGCTGACTCCTTTCCCCCTGACCATACGAGTGGGCCTGTCAAATACACAGGGCGAGTACTGTGGCGTCTATATGGGGGCGGTGATTGTTTTTCCGCAGCAAGTTCTTTCAGCAGGTTAGAATTTTCCCCACAGAAATAATCTGAAGATATTAATAACCACGTGCGTCTGCCTGGCTGTATCCCTGCACACACACGCACGCACAGCTGTAAACAGCGGACACATAAGCGACTCAGCACTCCTGGGCCGCGCGTCCCTCGGAACGTTCAGCCGATGTACCCGGAGCAGGCTCCGAGGGCGGGCGGGGAGATGCTGGATGGGCCTGGTTGTGTCCGCAGAGAGCCTGCAGTCTGCAGAGACCGGCCTTTCAACCGAGACGCGATGGCCCTAGAGGGCCACGACAAGCTGGGTGAGCAGCCCCCAGCCAGACCAAACCGAGAACCAGAGAATGAGGGAGCCCGAGGACTTCAGTGTGCAGGCAGGCGGAGGAAGGGCCGAGGTCGGGAGAGCAAAGGTTGGGCAGAAGCGCCAACAGATGAAAATGATCCCCACCAAAGAACACATCGTCATCACCAGCAAGGAACCTGCCTATGAGCCACACACTTTGGGGATAGGACATACAGAGAGCTATTTAGGAGCTGCTGGAGAGACCCGCGCCTGCTGAAACAGGGATAAGAGGTCTGGGCCCATCCGTGAGCGGGACAGGAGGCGGTGCGGGGCCTAAGAAGTCCCAGGCGCACCCTCAGTCCCAGGCGCACTCCGCGCGGCTGCACCACCCCAAAAGCGTCTGTGCCTCCTGCTCATTGCCAAGCCATAAGAGATAGTCCTCCCCTGCCTGATTGCCAAGCCATAAGAGACAGTCCTCCCCTGCCTGGTAGTTAGACTACCATATTCATTCATTCTTCTCCAAAATCTTAACAGAGTGAAGGCTTTCAATGTACTGAAATAGAATGATTTTCAGCTTGCCCAGGGAAGAATTCCTACACTGTGGTGTCAATTCTTTCAAGCTTGTGGTTTTACCCAATTGTAGAAGAAGAAACATTTATTCATATCTTCTGTATTTTCTTCCTAACACAGTGGTTAGGGACACTGATGTCTGGGGTCAGGCAGACCCAGGATTGAATCCTGAAGTCAGCTAATAACTGGAGGATATTTAGGATGTCACTCAACTTCTTAAACATCCGTTTCCTCATTTCTAAAAGGAACATAAATATAGAACCTGCTGTGTGGAATTCAACACTGAATAACGGAGAGAAAGAAAGTCAGTGTCCAACTCAGCTAAATTCTCAATAAAACGGCTATTCTTATTTTTACTATTTCATTTGAATTTGTTTTAAATGTCATCATACTTAGGGTAGACTATTAAATGAAACATGGACCTTTACAATAATGACAATAAATTTTACTGTATGTTCAAAAAATCAAACCAAGCCCATTTGTATAGGTACAAAGCTACTCTGGAGCTACTTAAGTGATCATGGCCATGAATGAAGGCCCCTCATGCTAATTTAGATTGAGGCAGCCTGCACAGCTGCAAGAGGCTTCTCCGTTAAGTATATTCGTATCCACTGTGTTTCTGCCTTGGCTGCATTTGCATTTGTTTGCATTGCTTTCTTTTCTTCCTCTTTGGTCATTGATTAGCTCTCGACTACCTCATTCCATTCTAGCCCTGTTCTCTTCTTCACTCTCCTCTTTCTCCTCTCTTCTGTCTCCTCCTGTTTCTTTCTTTCTCTCTGTCTCTCTCTCTCTCTCACTCTCTCAGTACATTCCAGTCTAACTTGGGGAACTCGTTGTTTCAAATCATTTTGTATCCCAGCATCTCATGACCATATAAAAGAGAGGAAGGGCTTTGAAGAAAAGAGCCACCTACCTTTCAACATCCCAACGTCGATGACATTGAGTAAACAGTTGTGAGCTGGGTTGGCAACAGGCCCTGTGGGAGGCATTTTGCGGGTATTCACAAATGATCCTCCAAGTATCTTTGTGATGTGAGATATTATTATCACCCCTTATGAAGATATGGAAACTGAGGGTCCAAAGATTTCTCTCTGCTCATGGTCACAAATCTAGTAAGCAGCTTTCTTGGGAAGCCAGCTGAGGACCGTGTAACACCCAAGCAGTGTTCGTGACGTGACATCTATGTTGCCTTGTCTTTGGATCTTCTGACTTTATCTTTCATCAGCCCTTGCTAGGAAGCCTTCCCCTTTCCATCATCTGCCTATGACAAGATCGACAATGGAAAGGGGGAATGTTAAGACAGGATGAAAACTTTGAAGAATCGGCGTAGAGAGAGGCTGCAGACCCTGGGCATGGTTCGACAACCAGGTACCCAGTACGCTCTTGTGATTTTGTGAGAAGCTCCCTCCTGCCCTCCAAAACTAGCTCATCTAATGAGGAAGACAAATATGAGAGAAGCAGATTCACAACCAAGCCACAGTCCTGCACAGGCCAGCGTATGTAACAAGCTTTCCACAGGGGCCCTGACCCTCAGTGTGTGGGGTTGGAAGGCACAGCAGGGCACCAGAGGGTCGTGCAAGTGAAGCGTGAATATCCTCCAAAGGAGAGGATGACAGTGAGAGGGTCCCGGCGGTGGCAGAGACAATAGTGATGAAAAAGGAGAAAAGGACACTGGATTAAACACTTTCTGGTCTTTTTTTGTCTTCCTTTGAGGAAAGATAAGTGAACGCTAATAGGATCTTTACTGGCATCTTTCCCTTCAGGGATTCTTGCCCCAGCCACATGCTTAGCCTCTTAACTTCGGAGGCTTCTGTCGTTCTGCTGTTTTCCTACTTAACTTTTATTTTGAAAATGTTCTGATTTTGAAAGATAAAAGTAATGAATTCAGCATAGAAAGATGAGATCTGACTAGCAAGGGCACTGGGCTGGGTCTCAGAGATGTCGCTGATCTTGCACGTGTCTCTGAGTGGGAGCACTCTCAAAACAACCCATTTCACATCCTTCCCAGCTTCACACAGAGCACTGCGTTCAACGTGGGAATGAAAAAAAGCACACTCCCTACATTTTCTTAATTGCTTTATTTGCCTGATCTTTTTTTAATTTCTGAAGAAAACAGTCTAAATCATTTCTGGATCTAGCACCAGAAGTTACACATGCGCTGCCGTCATATGCCCGTTTTTCTCTATTGAGTGTGCTTCAGCTTGCTGAGAGCTGTCGTTCATCTGTACTTCATCTTGCAGACACTTCTCTGGGCTCTCCACTTCCCACTCACCTTCCCTCTCAGAATGGTCGCTCTTCTCTTGGAATTGAGTGAGTTGCAATGACTGTGCCTTCCCACACCTAATTATTAAAACATGGAATCAAAGCCTAAAATACATCCATTTTTGCTCACCGGCACTTGAAATTGTCAGCCTCTGCCCATGGTCACCAAGACAAGCCCACCTCAGTCTCTGAGCTACTTTCCTCTGTCTACAGTTCCTTTTTGCACATAGTAGCCAGAATGATCTCTTCAAAACCAAGGAAAGCATGCCATTTAATCTTGCTTAAAATATGCTGGTGTCTTCCCATTGTACCCAGAATTTGAGTAGAATTTCTCTCTTTGGCTTCACAGTTTCCTGCATGGTCAGGACTCTCAGTACCTCTAACCTGCAGACTCACTCCTACCTGGGCGCCTCCGCTCTGCTGTTAAATCTTCTTCTAATCCTGGTATGGTTGGTTTTGCTCTGTCAATTACATCTCAGTTTCAGATTCACTCCTCAGAGAAGGCTTTGCTGGACAAATTTAAATCGCTTTTCTTTTTGCATGACATTTAAATATTCTCTGACAACCACTCGACAGGTTATTTCTATTTCTTATCTCCTGTTCCTTCAATCCTCCCAAATACAAACACGCCTCTGAAAGTTTTATAAAACTAGGGAACTATCTGCCTTATTCAGCCCCATAGACCTGGCAGAAATCAAACAATATGTACATTTTTAGAAGAAATACAAAAATGCAAAAACAGAGAGAATAAGTGGGTGACTTGCCATTGAATCCTTTCTGTTTGTGTCTAAGGCATTTAATTTTATATAAACATAACTTTACAAAAACGAGGAAAGCTTCTTTTCCTATTCCTTTCTACTTTCCCCGCAAATATACACACACTGAGCCTTTACATCAGGACTTGCTTTTCTCAGAAGAGATATAGGATCTAATTAAATGTGTCACTCATGGCAAGGTACCTCTGGATAAACCATCGCTTCTGCAGTAAATTGAGACTTGCATCTCAAAATTAGTAATAGCTATTAAGAATGGTAGTGGGTCTTCTTTCCAATTCTTCCTCCATCCCAGTTTTTGAAATAAAAATCAGAATAATAACTAATGCAGGGAGCAAATGTAGTTGTAAAACTAGTTGTTCATTGAAAACATAAATGAAAGTCAATTGCATGTAATTCACCACCAACATGAAAATATATAAATAAATAGGATAAAGTGCTGAAGAAAAGTCAATATAACAGATTCTCAATCCCATTCATTTGCCTCGAAGACAAAAATTGTTAAAATTACATATCAAGAATGGAGCCTTTACACACGTGTATATATATATATATATATATATATATATATATATATGTTTTTGTAAGTCTTGCAGGCACACAGTCATACTGCTTTAAAACAAGAGAAATCTTTTCTCAAACTGAAAGTAACCGTCCCCTTCTTGTGGACTACCTATGATTTATGTGCATAGTGAACCTGTCTGTTATGGTTATTGGAGAGCTATCTTGCAAGACCCATGGATGTCAAAAGCATTCAGATCAGCTTCATCTCTCATCCTGAAATAGTAATAAGAAAAAAAAATTATCAGATTGAAGAGACTGCGTGCCAATTTGACAACCCTGCACAGCTCCAGTGATCTTGAAGGCAAGTGCTACTGTGTATGTTGTGGCAATTAATCGAAACATGAACCTTGGGAGCCTCCCTTGAATAGCTTTGTATGATATCAACATCAACAAGCAAACTAAGGCAAAGATAATCAGGTATTCCTAGTATGAAATTCTAAGAAATTTCAGAAATCCTTTTATCCAGCACTTCTATAAGTGAAGAAGAATGAAAAGATCTCTTGAAAATTGCTGAATAACCTTGGTGGTTGAGGCGATTATGAATTAAGTCAGTCTAAAAGTTTAGTTTGTAGTTATATTTATTAAGAAACTTCTTTAAATTTTATTCCAGCCAATATGTCTTTACAACATAGCCCGTAGCCACCTCAAGGTCCATTTGGAAGAGAGGCGATATCAGGAGATGTCATAATTTGCCCATTGAGAACGATCACTGAAAATTTGGACATGACAGCTTTTCTCAGAGAGCCCTTCCTGGACTATCGTTCCCATGAACACGTCCATGAAAGCTGCGTGGACACGTGCACTCTCCACGCTCCTTCTCTAGTTTCACTCTGCAGTTGGAATGTGAAAGTCATGGAGAAGTCCTGCCATAAAGAGATTATGCCTAATTTTGTTTTATTCTGCATTTCCCAAAACCAAATTACCCAAAATTCTTTTATGCCATAATATGTATTAACATACGTGGCACTGTGGTTTGCCATTTGCAGGATACCTTCTGGGAAACTTTCAGCAATAAAATTTATTGTAGATGCAATTTTTTTCTGAAGCTTCTTACATTATTTTAAATAGAGTCACTGGATTTTATAGCTGTGAGTACTTAAAATGATCTAGTTCAGAGCCTTCATTTTACAATTAATGTAGGGAACCACAAGGTCACACCGCCTATACAAATTGCTGATCTCGTACGTGAGCACTGTGTTCTCCCAATTCCCAGGCCATTGCCCTTTATGACACCAAAAGGAAAATAATCCCTTTTGCAGTCATCTTGAAAAATAGTAGAAAGAACAAGGAATTTGAAGTTAAAGACATGAGGATGATTTCACCACATAACTATGTGTCCTTGGGCATATAGATTCCTCTTTTGGAAAAGAGACATTTTAATCATGCTTTATCTGCTTTATCTCATGGAATTTTTGAGAAATCCAAAGAAGCTGATAAAATATATAAAGGCACCGTCTACAACATGGAGGGCTAGTCAAGTATTGCTGCTCATTAATTGAATATTATTGTGACTACTGTATTCTGTGGATCACCATTTGGAAAAGATTAAAACTCTACGGTAATTTGGGGGAATTAATTTTATCAGGCTATAGTTATTATGTCTTGCTAATGAAGCTTTAGCTTGTGCATCCAGATTGGAAAAGAAGGCAGCTGGATGATTTGAAATTGTATAACTTGCATTCATTCTCTTTGGGAAACAGCATACCTCCTAGTATAAAAAAGCAAAAACTTGAAATGATTAATAATCTTAACAAATTCAAGGAGGAAACAGGCTAACATTCTAACCACAAAAAATTGGGGTTCATGGTAAAATGTTGATATGGTTTCCTCTAAGAAGGTAGCATTCAGAGCATCAAGAATCTTCTCTCATTTAATTTGAATGAAAACACAGAACTTAAAGCAGTTACTATAGCATTGTAGAAGGATGTTTTGTTGAAATGAATTGTTATATGTTATCAAATAAATGGTATCAGAATTTATCGTTGTTTTTATTTTTATTTTCCTCAAATATTCCTTTCTTGACCTCTGTAACTGCAATTTTATTCTAAAGTTCTAAGTTCAACTGATTTGATCTATGCCAAACGAACAGGATTACTCTTCTCCATTATTTACTGTTTTTTCATTTCTATTCCTAGCTTCAAATATTTTTAATTCTCTAAGATACACTGACGCATATTAATGAAAGCCGAGACTCACCAAAATGAAGCAGTAAATTTCATCTCATCTGGACCTCAGCCAGACTCTTTTAGTCTGAACCCAGCTGGGCATTGAGTCCTATGTGCATTCATAGTGCCACTGGTCTCCCAGATTCCCTGTACTTTAAGTCAACTTTGCTTAGATCTGGCATCATTCCCTAAACACAGCTGCCAACTCTTCAAGGTGGGAGAAAGCAATCTCTAGCATTAAAAATAAGTGGTTTGCCAGTCTCACTGGCTGCGGAGTTTAGGACAGCAGAATGTTCTTCTCTAGAGACATGAGAGTTAGAGCTATGTAAGTTATAACCTTCTCTGACCCTCTAGTTGGTCAGAGATCTTATGGAATAGAGAAAAAAAGAAAAACATCTAAATGTAATTTGGATTCCAAGGGAGCAAATAGCTATTTCTGAAATGAAATGGGTAATTTGCTATTGATTGTTTTGGAAGCTGCAGAGAAGAAACAATAATCTAAAGCAACTGTATTTGTCCCTGTAAGAGTAGCATTGTTCAGATCAGACAAGTTCACTAAATGCTAGATGTTGAATGAATTAAAAACAGTGCAGCTGGACATACGTGCATCGCTGAAAGAATTAAAAACTGTACAACAGGAAGTACAGGTATATCTAAAACAAGGCAACATATTTCAGTGTATGTGTCTGTCTGCAGCACTACCCAGTAGGCACAAGCAATTGCTGAAGCTGTTTTTTGGTGCTGAAATTTCCCGGTGATGATCTTGTAGTGCCTCTTACTCATCAAAAAGTGAAATTTTGCCAGACAGTGAGATACAGAGATATTACTGGAATTGTCAAATCACTGAAACCCTTTAGTAGTAAGAGGTCAATCAGAGTAAAAGCTGCATTCTTTACGCCAATCCTACTCTTTAGTCACCCTAGGATTGATCTAAATGTTTCCTTGAATAAGTATTTGTAATGGCAATTAGAGTAAAATAAGTAATAAAAAACATGAGACAGTCTTGTTTTGTAAGGACTCAGTAGCACACCATCCTGAGCACACACACATACACACACACACATCTTTGATTCCACTATCAAAAAGCAGCATGAATCTATAACAGCATTTGGGGTGTGGATGAGGAGGAGTGAAGAATAAAGAGCAACTTTTCAAATTCTGTAACTTGGAATTAACACAACTATGCCACTGATGTTTTGATAGTGAGGCAATCTCTCTTCTTCAACCTGACGCCACCCTACATGACCATATGTAAAGAATGTAACTTTAAAAATTAAGTGAATGGCCGGGCATGGTGGTTCTCGCTGTAATCCCAGCACTTTGGGAGGCCAAGGTGGGTGGATTACCTGAGGTCAGGAGTTTGAGACCTGCTGACCAACATGGCAAAATCCCTTCTCTACTAAAGATACTAAAATTAGCTGGGCATGTTGGCGACTGCCTGTAATCCCAGCTACTCTGAAGCTGAGGCAAGAGATGCTTGAACGCAGGAGGTAGAGGTTGCAGTGAGCCCAGATCGAACCATTGCATTGGCTACAGAGCAAGACTCAAAAAAAAAAAACCAAGTGAATTAAAATAAATTTGGTTTTGAGAATTTTTGTAAATTCTACTGCTTCCCATGAAGCAGTTTATGGCATCCTATGGTCAAGCAAATCCAAGGTTTCCTGGCATTAATGCCTCTCTCTGAATTATTACAGACTCATAAACAGTTAAAAGAAAATAGTTTAAAAAGTAAACCAAGCCTTTTAAGACATTATTCACCACCTCACTAAAAAGAAAAATAATCAGTGTAGAAGACTTTGAGTTAAACAGCACACATACAAGCCATCAATTCATTAGTTACCTTGCTGTGAATATGCTATCTATCACCAAATCTGTCTGTCATTCTGCCTCCATTTCATTTTACACATGAAGTCCCAATATTTTCAAAACTCAAAAACATTCTCTCTTTCCCCTTCCTCCAGACTTTATCCAGACTCTTTTACTTGGCACTCAAGTCCCTGGAGTTTTAAATGCAGCCTGATTGATGTTCTTCTGCCTCAGTATCGCCCTTTGCCTGGAGTACACATCAGTTCAAGGGAAAGATCAGTCATCCACAGTTCTATCCTGAATGTCTCTGTCTTTTGGTTTTCTGGAACTCTGGAACATAGTGCCTATAAATAATTATGATTAAATTGCAAGAAATAAATTGTCTCTGGTTTGCCTGGGAGGTCCTCTCTTTCATGGAGAAGTCTTCATTATTCTTCCAGTTATAGCTTTGGTCTATCTGGAAGAATAAGGGTCTATATTTTTGGTATAACCTGCATCCTGAAGCTATAGCTGATCTTCCCAAATTGATATCCTTTCCTCTGAATAGAGACGTCTTTTGCATGTAGAAATCTGGAAACTTTATTACAAGTCCTTTCAGGGCAAGAGTTATGCCTGATTCACTTTGTATCCTTTTAGTATTGTATCTGATCTGAATCTTTCCATTTTAGATCTTATGAAAATTTTAAAACTAAAAAATAAATGCAATATCTGACACTGTGCCAACTTACTGGGTAAAATACTTTTGCATGTGTTCTTTACTGGTAATTCCCAAGACATAAGAAGCAAAAGTCAAAAAAGTTGATAGATCTCTACATAAGACAAAACAGACCTTGACTGAGGGGAAAGAGAAGGTGCTGAAATTCCATAAGCAAAGGTATTGAATTTTAGTAAGTGCTCGAGACATTTGGGGCACACTTTAAATTATCAAATTCAATGAAGGACGTGGGCAATGGCTTTGGACACAAAGAAATTAGAAGAAAAAAATTCATTTTTTTCTTCCTTCTTCTGCCCAAAATGTTTTCTTCCAATGGTATATATTGACATAAACACATACTGAAAAGACCATGTATTTATTTGCAGAAAAAAACGAAGACCGTTCACCAGATATAGAGGAAGCCTACCTGGACTTGGAAGATAATAGGGTGATTCTCTGATGTGCTGCAAGACCCTGACGGATGCAACCAAGACCGAGGAGAATACTCTCACTCTTGTATCTGTGTGGAAAAGTGCACACTCCTGGGGACAGGGAGGAAGCTGCGGTAAAGCCAGATTACTTTGATCATCATGATCTTAAACTACAGATGTCAGTAACGAGATGTAATAAGATGCTCATGCATCTTATTATTTGCTTAAGAACTTCCCATTAAATGCCAACCTAGTGATTTATTCTTCTTAATGGAACTTTTCCCTGCTTTAAGCTCACTTTCAGTGATAATTAACACTTATCATTTCTCACTACAAATAAAAGAGCTGTTTCAGAGAAAGGGCTGAACTCAGACACCTGGCACTCTCATGGTGAAGGCAGATAGAGAAAAGGCTAAAGATCACGTTTGCAGAAGTTTTTTCCTGTCCAAATTCACCAATTAGAACTTAAATAAAGTTTAAATATTATTATAAATTAACAAAAATTGAGAACAAAAATCAATGAAAAGAAAATATTTTATCAGATGAAAAATTTGCATCACCACATATATGCAATGAGCAAATGTGTCTACCAAAGTAAAAAGTAATACAGAAAACTTCCCAGTCTCATATCTATGGAAGTAGATTTTATAGTACATTAAAAAAAAAGACAAAACAAATGGCTACGTTGCATGTGACAAACAGCATACTGAGAACAGACTGTAAGCTCCCTGAGAACAGGTTCTCTGAATGCTAAAGGGACAGACTCCAGACTCACACAGGCATTCTTTAAGCCCCCTTTTCTTGCCATTACCCATGTGACTTGGGGCAAGAAATAATCTTTACTGTGCAACAGTTTTTTTCATTTGTGAAACAAAAATCACAACTGGTCCAGCTTCACAGGACAGCTATAAGGATTATAAAATCCTTAAGCCCTTGAGGCAATGCCTGGGCGACAGTGAGTATAAGCTATTGTTATTTTTCCTGGCATTTTTTCTAAGGCAGTGCCCTCCAAAGATTAAAGAGAACACAAAAATATTTTCTTGACATTGTTTACAGATTATTGAAAGAATTCTTGCTAGCAAATTTGTGATATGGCACTAAATTTACAGAAACATCTATTTGCATTGCAATATAACCATCAAGCAATTATTTATTATTTAATATAATAAATATTATATTAAATAATAGGTAGGTATACACAAAGTAGCACAGAAAAATAGGCCTATATAGTAAAGGAAATTTTCACAAGTCATCATATCCATTCTTGATTACAAATTCACTACTAATGGAATCAAGTAAAATAAAAATAAATTATTTCCAGAAGTTAAATATGTGTTTTAGTCAAAAGACTGAAATAGGCCGGGCATGGTGGCTCACACCTATAATCCCAACACTTTGGGAGGCCAAGGTGGGTGGATCATTTGAAGTCAGGAGTTCGAGACCAGAGTGGCCAGCAAGGTGAAACCCCGCCTCTACTAAAAAAAAGCCAAAAATTAGCCGGACGTGGTGGCGAGCGCCTATAGTCCCAGCTACTTGGGAGGCTGAGGCAAGAGAATCACTTGAACCTGGGAGGCAGAGGTTGCAGTGAGCCAAGATTGCACCACTGCACTCCAGCCTGAGGGACAGAGTAAGATTCTGTCTAAAAAAAAAAAAAAAAAAAAAAAAAAAGACTGGAATAAGCAATAGACTTTTTTAAACAGGAAAAACAAAAATGGTAACTAAACATTAAAGTACTAACTGTATTTCCTGTACAATTCAACAAATTTACAGTGGTTCTATGAACTAATATCTATAAATATACCTTTTTACAGACACAGAAACTGAGGCGTGAAAGAAGCAACTTTATCAAAGCTTCAAACCCAAGAAGACAGGCTCCTATTTTCTTTCTCAGTTTTTCCCAGTAGAGACAAGAAAAATAGAGAAGAAAAGAGAGACTTGAGTAAGTAGAAATTGAATCAGAAATAGAAGCCAGATCCATTCTAGAGATGAACATTACATGCTGAATATACTGGCAACAAAAAAAAAAAGTTATAGCAAGGAAGATGCACAAAACTTAGTTGGGTAGATGAAGGGGAGGCATGAAAAAGCCCAGCATAAAACATAGAAACAGCAGAAAATAAATGGACTCACTTTAAT
Organism: Cacajao melanocephalus; assembly: GCA_963573385.1. Classification (NCBI taxonomy): domain Eukaryota; kingdom Metazoa; phylum Chordata; class Mammalia; order Primates; family Pitheciidae; genus Cacajao; species Cacajao melanocephalus. The sequence continues at coordinate 26,296 of CAUYLG010010996.1, read as the reverse complement.
TTCCATATAGACTAAAAGGAAAGGTCAAATGAAAGGAGATGAAAGATCACAGGAGGAAGATTGAAAAAACACTGAATTAGTAGAAATGACATCTGAGGGAAAAAAGATAAAGGGGGAGGATGAGAACTAAAATTTGTAATATACCATTTGGTTTTAAATATCTTTGAAATTGCAAAAGCCAGAGTGGGCCCTATTTGTACTATTTTCATGAAAAAGATTTTGTTATCTAAAATGGAACCTTTCTGATGAGGCCAGGGACGCTGAAGCAATCAAGACACATAACAACATCCACATTTAGCAGCTAAAAGCAACCCAGTGTCTGCTTACTGAGATTTCACATTTCCGTAGAGATTATTGCCCTGGTGTCCAGAGCAGGATTCTCTTGAGCTTCCACTGATAAGCTCAGTTATTCATTTCTGATTTCATTTTCTGTTTGTTAAGGTGAGTAAGCATGAGAATCAGAGTGAAATGTTCTTGAGAGAACGGACTGATTAGGCAGCCAGTTGTTGCATTAGCAAATATATCCAGGCCTCAACTGTTGTATACATATGGAGCAGTTCATAAAGCAAGCCATATAAAAAGGGCTATTGGATTGCATCCTTATCCTTATTGTCATCATCGTCATCATCATCACTTCCTGACTGACTCCTTCTGTACTAGATTTGTTAGAGTCCACAGGAGAACTGTCTCCTTACTGATAAATTTATGTGTGGCCTGTTGCAGTTGACTTTTATCACCCTCACAGATATAAGCAGAATTCACAGCAAATATCAATGATAGGTAACTCATGACAACTTAATAGACGACGGAGTGCAGTCAATGCCAAAGTGTCATACCGGACATTTCACAAAACAGTAATCTCAGTTCAATGTTCTATTTGAACTGAAAATAAAGGTCAGAGATCCCATGCCCTATCCTGCTCTGTATGCCACTAATTTTAACTTGCCTTAATAACTACTGTACAAATAAATGCTAATTTATATTAAATTCTGTCACTAATGTGGCTTGATACTATTTCATGTGCCATACATGACTATCGATTATACAAAAAAAATGAAGTATACTAAACTTCAAAATTATACTGAGCAAATTCCATCTATCTTGGAGGTAACAAAGAACTTTTTGGAACTTCGGTGCATCAAGGGCGTAACTAATGAATACTTACTATCATTGAACTGGATAAATATCAAAGTGTTGGCTAAAAAAAGAAAATAGAATAAAAATACAGAAATGAGAAAAGGGGCAACTTTGTTTCAACAAATATGCCTAAACAAGGTGAAAGTATAACGCACCTGTTCCAGAGGTTTCCCACATGGTAAGAAAGGACTAAACCAACTGTCAGTAACTGTCAGCATTCTCCAAAGAAACAGAATGGACAGACTATATGCATGTGCCTGCCTATCAATCATCCACCTATCTATATAATCTCTACCTATCTGCCTAGCGATCTATCATCTACCTATCAGTCTACCTTAGCTATCTATTTAGAGAGAAGGAGAACTAGAGAGAGATTAAGGAATTGGCTCATGTGGTCCTGCAGCTGTGGAGAATGACAAGTCTAAAATCTGCAAGGTAAGCTGCTAGCTGGAGACCCAAGGCAGAGTTGAAACTACGGCAGCTTGAGCCTGAAGGCAGTATGGGGCAAAACTCCATCCTTCCTTGTGGGGGAGCCATTCTTATTTTCTCAAGGTCTTCAACTGATTAGATGTGGGCTATCCATACTAAGAGTAATCTGCTTTACTCGAAGTCTGCTGATTCAAATATTAATCTCATCTTAAAAATACCTTCACAGGAACATCTAGAATAATGGTTAACCAAATATCTAGGTACGGTGGCCTAGCCAAGTTGACACATCCATTGCACTGACTGCCTACTATGAACGGGTGCTGTGACTTGTGTGAGATATACGTGTTATTTCATTTAACTTGCATTGAGTTGAAAATAACTTCTGGGAATTTAATGGATTTGATTCAAGCTATTTTTCTTATTATCTGTAAAAGTTTTTAAAAATCAGACATCGGTGGAAAGATGAAGAAAAAGTCTTTCTAAATTGAAAAGATTTACAAACACACATTTTGTCACATCAGCTATGGAAAACAAAGAAGAAAGTGAAGTCCCTGTGACGTTGTGTTTACATGAAATTTATAAACTCACTGAAATAAAATGGGAGCTATTTATAGCGTTGCTACTATACATTTGAGATTAAACAGTCATCACAAGGTACAATGCAAAGACCAGTAGCTTGTAGTAAGTGAAAGCTCAACCTGTTAGCACTGGACCAAATTCCACCCAGCTGACAGAATGGAGAGGAACAAGGTGTGCAGGCAATGCTTGATTGGTCAGGAAAGTTTCCCACAAGGTAAAGAAGCAAGACCAGGGACTTAATTTTCTGGAGAACATACTAAATACAAAAAGAAAAACACGATGGCATTGAAATACTAATACAAACCAAGTCCTTACAAACTATGACTCAATAAAATAAAATTTTGAAACAGCAGTGTGAAAATGAACACTGAAAGCCCAAGACATCAACCAAAACAAAATCAGCCATGCCAAGATCAGAGTTGGGCAATGTGCCAAAAGACATTTTCCAACATTAGTCTCTGATCTCCTGTTTATCTGAATCCTGACAGGGTGTTTGCAGCAAAGTGTTCACACAGCACACGCTGTGGGCAGATGTCTTGGCGCTTTGCTTCCTGAGGAAGGGAAAATCAAGGAGGTGGTAATGGTTCAGATGAAGAGGGTCTTCTAACTTAGGACTGGATTCATTCATGCATGCTTTATTCACTCATCCACTCGCGAAGTCCTTTAACTAATCTGTTTAGCTGTCTTCTGCTACAGCTACGGGAGGTGCTATCATGAAACCGCAAGGAGACGGTCACTTCTTGGATTGCACTTCCCGCCTCTGGCCTGGGAAGCACCGACTCAGGGGTGGTGGATTTCTGGCTGTACCCATGCTCCTGCCAGAATACTGCCTGCCTCCCTGCCACAAATAGCTCAGGAATCTGCAATTGGAACCACTCTTGACTGGGCACAGTGGCTCATGCCTGTAATCTCAGCACTCTGGGAGGCCAAGGCAGGCGGATTAACTTGAGGTCGAGTTCAAAACCTGACCAACATGATGAAACCCCGTTTCGACTAAAAATACAAAAATTTGCTGGGCATGGTGGTTGGCACCTGTAATACCAGCTACTCAGGAGGCTGAGGCAGAATAATCTCTTAAACCTGGGAGGCGGAGATCACGCCACTGCACTGCAGCCTGGGTGATAGAGAGAGACTTTCCCACCAAGTCCCCAAGAAAAGAACCACTCTTTCAACTCCCCCAGCTTCCTGAGAGCCCCAGGGCTAGTCCCATCGGCTTCTCATCCTTACTGACCTCACATTCCAACTAGCCTCCTCATCTGATCATGAAGCTCATCCCATGGCCCAACAGACACCTGTGGTCTTGCTGCCCTACACCTCTTCCTCTCCACCTCTGACCTTAGCTGCATTCCACGGGGCCTTGCATTTGTTTCTCAATATTTTCTCAAGGAGCACCTACTAATCTGAGCCCCAGGGAGGGTCTGGAAGCAGAGGAGAAGCTGGAGAGTGTTTGTCCGGCTACCATCGACATGACTTTTCTTGCCATTCTCAAAAGTCCTCAAAATTGCCATCCTCAAAACCCTTGTAAAGCCAGTAGAAATGATACCATTTTTTCTATAATTGGATGGAGACTCAAGAGGTGACCCAATAGTACTTTATTGTGTGATTTCAACAAGTCATTGAATTCTTCCAAGTTTGTGTCCTCTTCCATTAGAAAAGGATGACAGGAGTTCCAGACTTAGAGGTAAACATGAGCCATGTGATCTGATATAGAGAAGGCATTTCAACAAGCAGATGCATCCACAGATGCTATCAATCAATATCAGCTGCCATTGGTCTCTTTTAAGTATATCAGGCATATTCTCATGCAATAATATAGGGCAGGAAGTCTGATTCTGAGGAATTCTTGTGAAGTATTATTCTTAGCAGTGACATAGAAATACTTAGATTTCGTTATTTAGCAGGGTAATCATTGCAAACACAGACCTTCAACAGCAACAAAAAAAGACAATATTGAAAATTTTGTTTCAGGAAGAAAGTGAGTCAGGATGCAAGAATGATTATCTTTAAGGAAAACAAGTAGCCCCAACAGGTGTCTAAGTTTCTCCAGGTTAGAAAGCACCAATTATTCTTCTTCCTATAATCAAAAGTTTCTCATCCGGAGTGGATTCTGGGCCTGTGTCTGACGGTGATATGGACTGCTCATTGGGTGCAACATTCTTATTTTTATGATTGATAATGCTAGTGGATCTTAAATAAAATATTAATGTTAGTAACATTGCTGCATATGATTTTTGCCTGGCAAACAACAATAAACAGGAAATTATTTTAAAGTGGAAACAGCTCTGAAGGGTGAGAAAAATAGTCCAGCTATGTTTATGAAGTAGACTCCGCAGAGAACAGGGCCTGTGCCCTGCGTAACCAAGCCTAGCTAATCCTGTAGGTCCACTGCCAAACTATCCAAGTGTTTTATTCTTTCCCAAGTCAGCAGCCAGGATTCTGGAAGATGACATTTCTATCAAATAGAAAGTTTTCAAGATAGTATTTCAATACGAGTATATTTTCCTATACAGATAACTTTCCGGTCTTGATAATGCCGTTCCTGTGTGGGGCCCTAGGGAGTCCTCCACATCTCCTTAATCCGCGTAAGATAGTCAAGAGTAAAGGGACCATTATCTCATTGCATGCCAATGAGAGGAGGAGGAGGGCAGGATGCATCTATTGTCTCTATCTGAGGTAAATACAGACTCAGAGAGTCACTTGGGCCTTGAGCAGGAGCACAGAGTTGGAACAAGACCCAGCTCTTTTTAGAGCTCTTTCCTCATTGTGATCTTGTTTCCCACCTCACTTACATGTGATATATATAAGCATCTGCCCATTATATGTGTCTGTATGGATGTGTGTATAACTCAAAATAACACATGGTGCCATTTGAACTATATCAAGGTATGGCTATAAGGCACCCTACATAGCAACATATACAGTCCTTTCAAAGGCAATGTAACTTACACTCAAAGCAATAGATTTCCTTTTTCAAAATCAGGTTTCCAATTGTTATCAAAGGTGGGATCAAAATCCATCTTTTAGCAGTCAAATCTGTGTTTGCTGTAAGTGTCCCTAAAACATACAATTTAATCCTCATTACCTACTTCATCATTAATTATTGTATTATCTTGACTCTTGACGGCTTAATACAGTTGTAATCGACTTTGCATTCCAAAATATTCAATGTTAACTCCATTATTTATGCTCAATAGATATGTGTTGTTACATTAAATACATACATGTTGAGAGTCAAGAAAACAAATCACTGCATACACACACATTCTTTTGAAGCATCAGATATGATTATTAGATATAGGGTCTGTCTGGAAACCAAATCTATTCTCTAAAGAAAAATAATTACAAAAGTAGGCTCCCCAGGTCAGCTCGTATGATCTCAGCTTAGTTCAGGTGCACCCCATGTGGGTTTCCAATGCGTGGTAAAAGAATGCTGAACTAGATCGCCAGCAGATTATGAGTTACATTGTTACACTAACCAGTTGTAACACCTTGGGTAATTTATTAATTTCATGGGAAATTTTGTTTAAATCTCAACAGCGTAGGGGTTAAACTAGAAATCCCCATCCATTTTAACCTTAAAGGATTCCAATGGAATTCAGTAATGCTCATGGGTACGCAGGTGTGCTATGCATATAGGGAAAGGTTACCACTTGTGTTCTAAAAACCAAGTGTAAATTATAGTGTACTTCTCTACACAAAAACTTGGGTACAGAAGTCCACAAAAGCATTATTCATAATAGCCAAAAAATGGAAACGGGCAAACTATTCATCAACTGCTAAATGGGTGAACAAAATGTGGCATCTCCATACAATGGAATGTTATTTAGCCATAAAAATAAACGAAGTGTTTACATGTGCTACACAACAGGGATGGATCTTGAAAACACTGTTCCAAGTAAAAATGTCAGCTGCAAAAACCACATATATTGTATGATTCCATTTATATGAAATGCCGAAAACAGACAAATCTATACAGACAGAAAGTAAATTAGTGTCTGTGTAGAGCTGAGATGGGACAACGGAGAGTGACTGCTAGAGTGCTAACAATACCTCTATGAAAAATAAGTCAAGTGCCAATGGGTATGATGCCAGAGCATATGGAATCACATGAACTGAGGGCTCCAAGTCAATGGTGTCCTATTTATCAATGATGTTTAATAAAGGATATCAGAAAAGACTCATTTTCCCCATTTTCCTCCCTTCTTGCTTTTCACCAGCATGCTCTATCCCAGGGGCAGGAGGGAGGGAGGAGAAAGCCCTTGGCACTGTGCATTGGAGGTCATTTTCCTCTGAGCCTAATTTCCATAAATCAGAAAACGCCTGCAATATGACTTAACAATTACTAATGAAAAAATCAAGAGTTTCATATCAACCACTTACTTTGAGTCGTTGAGAAATAATGAAACAAACAAAAAAATTCAAAAGAGCTAATTAGACGGATTTAACTTGTATATTGCAAGGAGAATCATATTTTACACATTAACTAACAGATAAAAATGCATGTCATTTTGGGCTTAAAAGCACACTTTCAACCACGAGATATTTTAGGCTTTGATTGAAGCTATACTTACACTGTTATGAAGGCCATAATCTTCGTTTTGGGGGCCCAAATGGAGAAAATTCTCTGATAATAAGAATTATCTTTCTACTCTATGACCAGTAATGATTCATCTGTAATTATATGCTGTACTCTTTTTGCCTAAGAATGATCCTAACATTTCATAGTAGTAAATTCTCGGATTAGAAAGAAAATGTTGACAAGCCACTCTTCCCTGGAGTTGTAGGATTGCCTCCTTTTAGCTGTTCATCTCTCCATAATGGATGTCATTCCACTCCCTATTTAGTCAAAATGGACATCACTTCTTCCCCATTCTGCCCATTCTGTCCGCAGTTGTGGGCCTCCCTGCTGGATGTGTGCCTTGTGTTCAGCCCCACAGTGATAATACTAAAGTGTTAATCTGAGATCCCCGTAGGCTGGGCCTGTATCATCTTGTGGACCTCTCATCTGCCCTGGAGCCCTAGCAAATGGCTTCTCTCTCACCTACCTTCATTTCGTGGTCTCCACATGTATCTGAATCCCAAACCTCTTACTAACACTGTAGCGTTAAATCTTTAATTGTGGAAGTTCAAGTATTAAACTTGGGCAGCAGAATTTTTTTTTTAAGAGCTAGACTTTTAACCACATGCTCCACAGGTCCTATGTCATTTGAAGAATGGTTACTTATTTGTTAATTTTTTTTCTGAGTCAGAGTCTTGTTCTGTCGCCAGGCGCCAAGCTGGAGTGCAGTGATGCAACCTTGGCTTGCTGCCATCTCTGCCTCCTGAGTTCAAGCAATTCTCTTGCCTCAGCCTCCCGAGTAGCTGGGACTACAGGTTGACGCCACCACGCCCGGCTAATTTTTGTATTTTTTAGTAGAGACTGGGTTTTACCATGTTGGCCAGGATGGTCTCGATCTCTTGACCTCATGATCCGCCTGCCTCGGCCTTCCAAAGTGCTGGGATTACAGGCGTGAGCCACTGCGCCCAGCCTGTTTATTTATTTTTTAAGATGCAGTCTCACTCTGTTGCCCAGATTGGACTTGAACTCCTGGTTTCAAAACATCCTCCAGTCTCAGCCTAGTGAGTAGCTGGGACTACAGGTGCACAACACCATGCCTAGTTCTTTAAAATGTGTGTGTGTGTGTATAGACAGGGTCTCCCCATGTTGTGCAGGCTGGTTCATCTGCATCGTTTTAAAGTCATCACCCCTTTCAGTCAACTCTCCAAAATCCAACCGAATTGCAAGGCGAAGGTAAGGATCTGAGTAAGTAACCTGGCTCAGACTGACTGACATTCCACTTTTCATGTGTATCTGCATAACTGTAAAAGCAAGTCACTGAGGGCTCTCTGAATTCTGGAAAAAGTTTTTGTTCCTGCTGGGCTATCATTGCCAAGCATTCTGCTTGCTTGTCACTCATCTGGTGTGTGGAGACACACAGCATGACACACTTACCCCCCTGCATGAGGCCGGGCCAACTTCAACTGCTTAAACTACTTCATACAGAATACAGCAGTAAGGAAGTAAAGGAACATAAAGATAAACAAGAACCATAGTTAGTAATACATTTATAAAATGAATTCATTTCATTCGAATGAAAAGAAATATACTCTCTGTAGGATAGCAGAGCTAAAATTAGCTCAGGAGAATGGCATTTTGCTGATGTTGCTCTTCCCAATCTTATGTACTAAACATGGCTGTCTGCTGGAAACCGTAAGAATGAGACAAGACCCACACACCTCTTCAGGATACTCACATGAACACCGGTTATGGGCACAGAACCACAACCTTTAATACTGTGCTTCTAGAACTGGGGTAGGTTATTGACTACGCCATTTTTGTTAGAGCTTTTTAGCATGCTGCCTTAAAAGACTGAATTAACTTACTAATCTTGTAACAGAAATTTAGTACCCTTTGACCAAACTCCCTCCATTTCCCTCACGCTCCTATCCACTGGCAAACATCTTTCTGCTCTCTGTTTGTTTCTATGAGTTCTTACATTCCACATATAAATGAGAACATTCAGTACTTGTCTTTCTGTATCTGGCTTAAATAAAGCTTGGGGAGGGGAAAGAAAATCTTTAAAAAAGACAGAGAGAGACTGAATTACCCATTGCTTATCTCAGTTATTTACTATGCTTCTTAAGGTCCTACTTTTATTTATATTAAGGATAATCAATGGGTCCAGGGGATATCTGTCTGTTTCTCTCATATAACTGTTTTGCAAAATAAAAGGTAAAAAAAAGAAAAAGAAAAACAAATACATGCAGAGAATGTAATATAGATGGAAAACTGCTATTTTGCAACCCTCAGCAAAATAAATGAAATTGGGAAATACTGATCAACCAAAGTCCCATTTTTAAATGTGAATCTGGAGACAAACTTGTGTCTGGTCAGAGCTCCCCTATGCCATGCACTGCCTGGCTGTACATGACCCATCCCATTTCACACTGTATCAAACTTACCATCCACATTAGTTTTAACACACGTTGAGGAGACATGCTAGAACCCTCTGTATAAAATAGCAAAATAAAGTTGAAGATGTCCACTTACCTGAAAAGATTAGATTTTGTCAATCTGGATAATTCAATCAAAGGACGCAGTTTGGGTTGTTTTAGGTTTTGTCTCAATTGTACTATACTGGCTTTGTTAAGGTTCTGAAACCAGTCCTACAAAGTGTTTTGCTCAAATGCTTACATTGTGCCTTTGCAGAACCTAAAATCACTGTATATGCAAGGACAAGTTAAATGTCTCTCTGCAAAATGAAAGTAACCCAGATCAGAATTTTAAATCTATGTGATCTTAGCATCAGTGAAACCTGTTAAATAAATAGCAATTGGCTGGGCACGGTGGCTCACGCCTGTAATTCCAGCACTTTGGGAGGCCAAGGTGGGTAGATCACGAGGTTAGGAGTTTGAGACCAGTCGGGCCAATATGGTGAAACCCTGTCTCTACTAAAAATACAGAAATTAGCTGGGCGTGGTGGTGCACGCCTGTAGTCCCAGCTACTTGGGAGGCTGAGGCAGGAGAATTGCTTGAATTTGGGAGGCAGAGTTTGCAGTGAGCCGAGATCGTGTTACTGCACTCCAACCTGGTGACAGAGCAAGATTCCATCTCAAAAAAATAAATAGCAATTGATGTATGCAACACTTCAGGAGACTTCTCTGATCAGAAAAACTGTCTAGCTGGAGAAAAACATATTCTGGCATAGAAAACAGTATATGGCATTCAAAAGAAAGCAGAAAATACATGGCATTGAGAATGAGATGGGATATTTGGGTCGCAGAATTCTTTTGCCAAGGGCTCAGAAGTCAAGGTCCAGGGCTTCTCAGAGATTACTGGCCCTAAATCGACAACCCTGAGAACAGCTTATAAATGACATTGATCTCCATGATGACACAGCGATGCAATATAGAGCCCTTTACATGTGTGGCAATGCTATTTTGCAGTGTGGGCCACCACAGTAATTTGGCAACACCTCTGGTAAGGTTGAACAAAGATTTAGCCTTGGTCTTTTACTGAGGAGAGTACTGCCAATGTGAATATTGGGAACTCCTCCCTTTCTGGTGAGTTAACAACATTTGTAAACAGCAAGTCCATTAAAATCAAAAGCATACCACTAAGTGCCTGGTAAGAGCCAATCATGTTCATTCATTTCCCATGAAAGATAAATAAGTGATGAAAAGGTACTCCCAGTGGATTTGTAACTGTCAGAGCTTTACTTCTTGCCTGTGCGTGTGAATGGGCTGAAGCAGCTTGAAGCACTCACTGGACGCTGCCGTAGCACAGGGCTCTGCCTCACCTGAAGCACCAAGGCAACGTGCACGCTGACTTCCATATGAAGCCAGTCTGCCATGGAGCCAGCAGGGACTGGAACTCGGCTGGCAGACAATATCACTTCACGGCATGAATACAATCTAATGAGATCATCTTAGGTTTAAAATTATTTTAGCTAGCAAAAAACAAAGAGTGATTTGTCCAGTCAGTACACATGACAGATTTAGGAGATAACTGAATATATATTGAAATACGTTACACAAGGTCTTTGGTCTTGGAGGGAAATGAAGCGTGCCAAATATTCTAAGAGTGTTATGACACACATGAATTATGAACCTTTTATAAACATAACACAAAAGATACCTAATATTAAAATTGTGCCAAGCATAATTTTTCTTTTGATGTTCATGGAAACACTTCAGATTTGATCACATTTTTTGAGTCATTAGTAACAGGCCAAATAAATAGATGCCAGTTAAACATTCCGCTTACTAGAATACTGGAAAATAAACGTTTAGCATATATTGATCTCAAATAACTAAAAAGTATTGTCATTTTCTGAAATGTTTCTAGAATACAGTGTTTCTTCTTTGGAGTAATACAATAAGACATATTACTTACAGTCATATTGCAGAACAATAAGTCAATATGCTTTAAAGAAAGAAATAGGAAACATTAACCTTGGAAAAGAAAATCTCTGAACTTATAATAATTAAAATTAGCTTTGTCATCATTCTCTGGCTCAATATTTCATGAGAGGGGAAGATTTTACTAAAGGCTCCTGTCATGTAAAATTCCAATTTAGCATGACAATTTAGAAATAAAAATTGCATTAGAATCAAAAATTAAAGACTGAAAGAAACGATAGAGAAAAATACACCTTCTAGTTCTTTCAAAGTTTGCTTTAGAGTACATATTTCTCAGTGAAAAATTGCCACAGAATAAGTGTTATACACAAATCACCTTTCTCCTCTAAGTAACAGCATTTACAAATACAGCTTTCATTTGCAGTACTTCTTAGATCTTGCAGCCTAACATAATTTTTATTAAAGAGAGCTGTTGGTGACTTTTATGTTTGATACGTAGTTACTAATCAAGTGCCTGAACCACTTAGCTATTTGACAGCTCTCTGAATGTGGCCTACTAATTTAATTACTACACTTTAAGACAACAGCATTCATTTAAGTTTTACTTTCCAGCCATATGTGATTCTCTCTCTGGTAGTATTTCCTTTAAAAATTACCCAATTAGTTTACACTTATTAGAAAGATAAAGACTGAATTAAAATAGATGCTAAGTGACTGCAAATCTTTTGATACAAATCATGCTCATAACAGTGCTAATCTTGTCTTCTACTCTTACAATTTCATTGCAACAGAAAATATTATTAAATGATTTCAATCCTTAACTTTTCACACTAAAGAAATAAAGGAAAACTATAGCTTGAGACTTGCATTATCATCTTTTGGTTTTCAATCACAGAACACTTTTGTTATGAATATAATAGAAATTCATGAAGGAAAAATCAGCAAGTCGTAGTTAGGCAGTTACTATATAAAATAATTTCAAGTGGCCTATGCAGATGTGATTTTTCGCAGATGTGATTTTCCAATAAGCAAACTGAATTTCTGACAGAGGATGTGTTTTCCTTTACTCAGTGGAGGACCTGACATCAGCAATAACAATGCCTGAATAGGCCTATGAACTTTTCAAGCAAATTTCCAGTCTCTCAAGTAATTTAATTCTCGGCACACCCTGGTGAGATAACAAATAGGTATCTTCTGCATTTCCTTTGCATTTACACATCATCAAAAGTAAGGAAAGAGAATATGATCTTCATAATCTTAAATTAAAATATTTTACTCTCTGTGCCAGGCACCTTCTGCAGGCATCTTCAGACGACTCTCCACCTTGCTGACCCTGCTTAGCACTTGGGACCCTGACCTGCATGACCGAGGCGCTGGTAATCTCTAGTTCCCAGAAGAATCTGGCCAACAGGCAGCATCAACAGAGATCAGAGGAAGGAGAGAGGAGAATGAGGACAGGACATTTATCCCCTGTTCTCTCCCAGGTTCCTCTCAGACTGGCTGGATCCCTGGAGAGAAGACTGCAGCTTCTGTGAGTTGGGCTGCTGTATCTATGGACAAGAGGAGGAGAGGCTTTGACGTTATAGTTTCCCGTTAGGACCCTGTCTGTCACAGTCTCTTCTGCTGTTTTCTCCTTACGTTGTTCTAAATGTTGAAGCTCTTCAAAGTCATTTCTAGACTTTAATCTTCTTGTCACTTTTGGTGGTCTACTCATTCCTATAAATATACATTTCATCTATAAGCTAATAATTTCTAAATGCACAGGTCACTTTTAGACTCCTCAAAGCCCTACACTCATGTATCCACCTATCGATTTACACCTCTGCCTGGAAAGCAAAAAATTATCAATACGAACTTGCCTGATACTGAACAATTGATTTCTGCCTGTCCCACCAGTCAAAACTTGTTCTGTCTCAAGTTATTTCCATTTCAGTAATGTGTACCCACTCAACTAGTTAGCCAAATCAAACACCTAGAATTTCTACATTTGTTTCTTCTTTATGATTACCTATTAAGTCAAAGCTATTAAAAAGTGCTACATATTCAGCTCTGATAACACATTCCAAATCTGTCAGCACCTGTACGTTTATGTTACCATGATGTGTGGCCTAGTTTGCCGGAGTGGTATCAGACTCTGCACAATCCAATCACTGCCTCATCCCAAGTCCATAAAAACAACAATAGCCGTAGCAATAATGGCTGGATTACCATGTACCTCCTGAAACCCTTCATCCTACTGCCTATTTCTCTAAGCTATTCTAAGCTAGCATCTTCTTCATTCCTGAGCTCCGACCACAGCAGTCTCTAATTTGTTGGACAGGCCAAGATCTTTCCCGTTTCCAGGCTTGTGTGTGAGTTGTTTCTCTTCTGCGGAGTGCCCCTCATCGTGGTTTGGTGCAAGACTGGTTCCTCCTCTTCTGTTCTCACCCTTAGAGGGAGGTCTTCTCTCTCCACATTCTCGTCAGGATTTTGCATCATTTAATACAACAGCACAAAAAATCTTTATAACACTTCTCATGATCTGTCTACTCTTTCCTCAGATACTTGCTGAGGACAGGGGCTTGTTTTATTTTTCGTGGCATGATGCAGTAGATAGCACATGGCAGTTGTCTGAATGAAGACAAACAGTAAAAGCAGTTCACTATAAGAACAATCTGTTCATGATGAAGACATTTAGGTCTAAAATAACATTTCTGGCAGAAAGGTTTCCCCAGGATCCAAAGTCTTCTTGAGATCAATCCAGTTCCAACTATGCTCATAACATAACAAACAGAAGAGCAGTTTTGGGTCATATATTTCCCAGTACCTACCCTCACTACTCTCCTCCGTGTTCACAAATTGCCTCAATGAGTTCAACGGACTCTTCTAAAGAGTCATGTTTCCCACTAACGATGCTGCCATTTCCTGGTTATCTGACACTTATTAGAAAGATAAAGATTGAATTAAAATAAATGCTGAGAGACTACAAATCTTTTTATATAAGTCATGCTCATAACAGTGCTAATCTTGTCTTCTATTCCTACAATTTGATTGTTACAGAAAATATTATTAAGAGATTATCATCCTTAACTTTTTTCACTAAAGAAATAAAGGAACTGAATACTTCTAATGAGATCAGCCATCAGACACTGAAGCCATGAAGCCAGAATCTCAGTGACTACAATTTCTGTGTCTCAGTGGTTTCAGCAGTAAAATGGACTAATTTCACTTGTCTTTCAAGATTTGCAAGGATGTATTTAGATATTGTATTTAAAGCCCAGATCTAGTAGGCATTCTGTTAATAACACGGACAATTTTTACTTTTATTTCTTAGTCCACTGATTATTTCCCTTTTCACAGATAAAATATTGCTGCCTTCACTTTTAAATACTTTCTGTAGCATAAGATTATGATGAATTAAATGTCAGCAAACCTAATTTCTAGTTTTACTTTGACCCCTAACTATCTGCATATCAGAGTAAAGATATAATCTTCATCTCAATTTTACTATCCCCCCAAATGCAAGTGTTAGAAAAGATTAATTTAAAATTATCTGCCAACCCTAAGACTGTAAGGGTTTTATGAATAACCAATGGGGAGGGGAATAAAGAAGCTTTAGCTATTATTTGGACAGCAGATTTATAACATTTAAAATTTAAAAAAAGAACTTAAGTGAGCCCTTGGCAAGTAAAGAATTGCATAGCATCACAATAGTGACAATATTTTCTGGAATGCCAGGAGGACTTTACATGTCTTAGAGCTGTGAGAAGCAGAAGTGAGCTGGGGAGCATTTAGCATACCCACATTTAGCAGATATGAAGGTAGGAGTGGACAGCCTTTCTCTTTTATTGTTGTTGTTCTTTTGAGATGAAGTCTCGCTCTGTCTCCAGGTTGGAGTGCAGTGGTGCTATCTCGGCTCACTGCAACCTCTGCCTTCCGGGTTCAAGAGATTCTCCTGCCTCAGCCTCCTGAGTAGCTGGGACTACAGGCACGTGCCACCATGCCCAGCTAGTTTTTTGTATTTAGAAGAGACGAAATTTCACCATGTCGGCCAGGATGGTCTCGATCTCCTGACCTCTGATCCACCTGCCTTGGCCTCCTAAAGTGCTGGGATTATGGGAGTGAGCCACTGTGCCTGGCCAAGGAATACTTTAATAGTAACTAAAATATGCTTGAGAATTTCAGCCACTAACAATAGTCCACAGAAACATAACTAGAGTAGGATAGCTCAATGAAGCCAAACGTGTGCTAGCAAGTACTGCCTTGTGCTTTTGGAAGTGTGGCAATCTTAGGCAAACGACCTACCTATGAGCACATGGAATTTAGATCTTTCTTTTAGCGCAACTGAAAAATATAAAAATCACAGACATCCCTGAGTCCATCTGTGAAGTAATGCTGTTTCTTATAATGAGCTACATGAAGGCCAGGAATGAATAAAGTTTACTCCAAATATTTTCACATAGGTTTATGCAATTCAAAATAACAATTATAATGCCATGAAGTGAGCTTCATGTCCATAAGAAAAGAAAAAGAGAGAAAAGAGAGTGGTCTTCAGAAGATCAGTGAATTACAGATAAAACATAAGGACGGAAATACATGTATTCTAACACCAAGGATTCGGTATTCATTACTGATTTTTCAACTAAGTTGTAAATTATTCTTTTTTGGAATGAAATAGAATAGTTTGCTAGCATCTTTTTTTCCCATGATGACATCGATTTTTTGTATTCATGTAAATGTGTGGTGCCATTTCAAATGACTTATTGACAAGTATTTGTTAGACACACCTGAACTGGTCTCCTCACCAACCACAAACAAATGACCAGACCCTTTCCTAAGAAGAGCAGTTTCTAGAACCATCAGGCCTGGACAGAACCAACATGACTTCAAACACTAAAGGTGTGTGGCATCAGGATAACAAAAGAACTTTCCTACTTAACCTGAGGGAGCTTTGGGTCCAGAGTTGAAATCCAGTGGGTAAGGATCGGTGCGCCTCTCCCGTGGAAGGTGTGGTCTCAGAAGCTCTGAAGCACTTAAGAGAAGGGTGGCAAAGATCAGGGAGGAAGTGGTGGGAAAGACCAAAAGGTGTACTGGGATTCTCCATGCCCTGAGCCTGGGGGCTCCTAGGAATTTGTAGCTAAGGCAGCTCGGGGGAGAACGTCTTCTTTCCAGTGCCGCAGCAAAAGACTGACAGCCTTCCAGACCGAGGAGCAGGGACGCTCCGTTCTTCTCCCTAATTTTGCTGAAACTGAGCTTTAGGGATCAATCATGAATAAGCCAAGAACACTGAAGATCCAGAGAGGAAATATAAATAAACTTGTCTTTAACAAAATACAGCCTCTAGAGGACACAGATGAGGTTTTTCACCAAAGGAAACAAGAAGAGTACTTAAGAAGATTCGATTACAACTTTCAAAGTCCAGAAACTAAATAACAGAATTTTCAAACTAAACTATTCAGTAGCTGATTCAAGAAGAGGATAGTCATTGTTGAGTGTCTCCAAAGTTCAACTTGAAGAAATATCTTAAATTACATAGTAAAAAAACGCATGAAGCAGGAGTTATGAGGGACACACAGATTTGGGGAAGACATTGTGTTCTTCACCACAGTGGATCTACAGTCTTCATGCCTGGTAGAGAACATCTAAACATTTTTAAGGTTCAACTTCCTCACCACAGTAAAATGACCCTCGATAATTAATGAATAATAAAAAGATATACGTAAAGCAGTTTTTGGAGACCCAGCTTAGAGCATGAATTGAGTTAATGTTAGATTTTTAAAATAATTAAAATATCAGTCTCTTGGAGTTTAATTCACAGAGGTTTTATGAGATTAAAAGGGAGAGAATAATTAAGAGATTCTGTGTTTTTTCTTGTTTTTTCATTTTTTTTTTTTTTTTTTTTTTTTTTGGTTGAGACAGAGTCTCACTCTGTCACCCAGGCTGGAGTGCAGTGGCATGATCTCAGCTCACTGCAACCTCTGCTTCCCAGGCTCAAGTAATTTTCTTGCCTCAGCCTCCCTAGTAGCTGAGATTATAGGCTCCTGCCATTATTTTTTTCTGCTTTTAGTGGAGACAGGGTTTCATCATGTTGGCCAGACTGGTCTGGAACTCCTGACCTCAAGTAAGCTGCCAGCCTCGGCCTCCCAAAGTGCTGAGATTATAGGCATAAACCGTGCCTGGCCTGATATCCAATTTTAATGTCAACACAGAGCTTTAATACAGTTAATAGAGTTAATACATATTTTTTTGGATGATGTTTAAGTATCTTTGAGCATTTTTCTCTAAAATGTTAAGCTCCTGTGATTTGATCTCCAGAGAATTTAGAAATTCATCATTACAATTATACAAAGTCACTCCTGAGGTAACTCTCTGTAAGATTAAAAAGTCTTCGAGCAATGTACAACTTATCAATTTTCACAGCTTGTTAGAAAACACAAATCTGTTCATCTACATAGACAACATCGACGCAATATTAGGATATCTTTAAGTTTAAGAAGAAGCATCCTTCCTGGAAGATGCCACTTATACTGTGTATTGTATGTATCAGTGGAACTGGGGCACAAGCTCCCCGATTGCTCTAGACTCTGATAAAGATGGTGGTGACAACAAAAAGGATGTATTCACCGGTACAGATCTTTATAGACTTAAAACAGAAAACAGTTGATCATGTTTATCACCAAGAAAAAGTTGTAAGTGGATTGAGAACAGAAATCACTTTTTTTTTTTTTGAGACAGAGTTTCCCTCTTGTTGTCCAGGCTGAAGTGCAGTGTCACTATCTCGGCTCACCGAAAACTCTGCCTCCCAGGTTCAAGGATTCCCTGCCTTAGCCTCCAAAGTGGCAGAGATCACAAACATGTACCACCGTGCCTGGCTAATTTTTTTGTCTTTTTAGTAGAGATGGGATTTCACCATGTGGGCCAGGCTGGTCTCGAACTCCTGGCCTCAAGTGATCTGCCTACCTCAGTCTCTCAAAATGCTAGGATTACAAGTGTGAGCCACCACATCTGGCAGAAATTACTCTTTTTACTCTTTTTTATACCTCTCATAGCAATTAAGAATTGCTAAATTTGTTGTGAATGTGTTAAACATATATGTTGAATATGCTAATATAATCACCAAAAATATGAATATTTGGGGACATTAATTTTAAGAAGAAAGAACATGCTATGTAATTGAAATGGAATTTGAATCCAAATAGGGGTTACATGTCCTATTAATTATTTCATGGAGATACAAAATTAATCTTTTCATGGTTTAGATCTTGTCTAGGTAAAAGGAACAAGAATATCCTGTAATGGTTGATTTTCATAAAATTAACCAGATTCAGATTACATCAGATGGCCCACTTTGACTACAGAAAAATATTGTGAGACTTAGTTCAATATTCATATACTTCCCCCCTTTTCCAAAGAACAGAAAAAAAATCTCACTTTTTATTTCTAAGGTAAAGAAAAGAATATTCCGAAATCACTTCCTTTTTGATTCTGTAATATAAAAGCTACCACCAGCCATGTTAAAACCAGTGCCTTCCAACTATTCAAAATGTTCAAAAACCCGAAGTAAAATTTAGGGGGGATTGAAATCCTTGGTATGTGTATATATCCTACAATCATATACATATCTCCCAGAGTTTTCAAGATGTTATTCACAGTATCACTGTAGCCTAAATTAGACAGAATGTAGGTTGAACTATTATGTCTATAAAGTTATTTACAATGTTTTATCCTGTTATAGTAACAGACTTTCCTGTGCTTAAGAGTATGAAATAATTTTGACAAAAGTAGCTGGGAGTCAGATTTATATGAACAACAACACAAAAAGAATGCTGACAGTAACTGAAGGATGGTAGAGCTGGAAAAGAGAAATCTTTAGGAAAATAATTCCCACATTTATAGACAGATACTGAACAGATAGATGATATAGACAGATGATACAGATACACATATACATAGATGATAGATACAGATGCTGGACAAGAGAGAGCACTGGCAAACAATAGGGGCTTTTGAGTCACTCAGATCCAAGTTTGATTCCTGGTCTTCCTAGTCAGTAAAACCCAGGGCAACATATTTAATCTTTCTGATTGTCAGTTACTTTATTTGCAAAAAAAAAAAAAAAAAGACGGTTATAATGACCTCCTTTCATACAGCGATGAAGTCTAAGAAGAAGGATACCCTGAATTATTGTCCAGCAAAAATCCCCTTGTTCCTGGTCCCTCTTGCACAGAGGGTCCAGGCCTGCTCCTTTCCTGCTTGGCCATGTGATGTGCTTTGACAGGTGGACCTTGAGTTAACTGACACGGGCAGAGGCCTTCAGTGCCTGTGTGCTGAGGCTTGCCTGTCATGCTCCCGCCCTCCGCAGAGGAAACAGGATGCTCACAACTGCTGCCCCTTCAGCCTGGGCCCTGGCAGGCGCGCGCATGAAACAGACCTGAACCCGACGAGTTTGCAGGACGACAATCCTGCATAGATCAGCTGAATAAACATGGGTCATCTGCTGGCTGGTGAAAGTGAAAATAAAGGCTTGTTTCAAGCTTGTTGTAAGTCACTTTGTTTATAAGGCAGCATCATTGCGGCAACTGTTGATTAACATAAGATCCATGAAGAAAGGTTAAATGAACGCAGACCTCGGCTTTCTAATTATTTGGGGCTGCCCAATGATGGAACGCACTACCTTTAAAAACAAAGCATTTGTATTTTGTAAGCTTCAGCAGAGGCTAGAAGACCTGCTGGGATGCTGCTCTCGAAACTTCCACATTGTGAGAAGGGCAATCTTGTAGCCATAGATTCGATCAGTCTATGAGTTTGTGTGTATTCAAGTACTGAAGTTAACTTACCAAAGTCTTAACACTGTTTTGAGCAATGTAAATCCTAAGACTATAGATAAAATAATGACCAAGTATCTTAAGAACGGTACTAACTCTATAATTATTAGAACTTATTCAGAATACCCGTCACACCGCAAGAGCAAGTAACACGGCAATTAATATTTTAATGAGAAACTTAATAACAAATACATTAATAAAACAGTACTTAGTACTCAGATTAAAGAAGTAAAAATACGTAGCCTGGCCAACTGGTGAAACCCCGTCTCTACTAAAAATAGAAAAAAATTAGCCATCATGGTGGGCACCTGTAATTCCAGCTACTAGGGAGGCTGAGGTAGGAGAATCGCTTGAGCCTGTAATGCAGAGGTTGGAGTGAGCGGGGATTGTGTCACCACGCTCCAGCCTGGGCAACAGAGGGAGATTTCCTCTAAAAAAAAAAAAAGGAGTCAGAATATATGTTATGAAATTACACAAATATATTTTATCAAATATGTCTTCTTAGCATAGCATCTACTGACCTGTAGAATGAAGGATGTAGTAAATTCCACTAATCCCTAAAATAGAATTCTAGATTCACACCCTACATCCTACAGAGCTCTGTAAAGTCAAACCTGATAGAGGGTTCAACCCTCCTAGGAGCTGTTTCTTTTCTCAGTAAAAGAGTTGTGAAATAAGTGTCAGAATTGGGACCCTTCAAAGACTTGGTACTCGGATCCTATCACAACAAGGGGACATTGGTGTGTCAAGAGATACACAACATAAGGGACATTTAAACAGATATTTTAAAAATTATTATACAATAAATAATTTGGAAGGACATTTAAACAGATATTTTTAAAATTATTATACAATAAATACTTCAGTGATAACATAGTGAGATAAAATTCTTTAATTCTACATTAATATTGCAACCACTTTATTTGCTTTTCAACCATAATGAGATTAATTTTTTCTGCTTTAATATTTAAAATCTTTAAAAAATTAACATTTTAATCGAATTAATGTGATAACAAAAACTAAGCATTTAAACTTAAATGGGTACTAAAATATATTTGTTGAACTACAATTAAAATGGAAATAAAATGCGAATACAATACATTCTGATGTAAAAGTTTGCTTCTCTAAGAAAGAGTCATTTTAATAGAAGAGGAAATGCAATGTAATCGGAAAGGACTAGAAATTCAGAAATATTTCCATCCAAATAAGTCTTATATTTAACGTGGGGCTCACTGTGAAATTTTAAATACATGGATTACACGGCCAGAAAGGCAAGGAATAACATTCTGCAAATTGGACAAAAGAGAAGTCATTTGGAAATACAGGGATGTTTTCTCAAGCCTTCAGACAAAAAGATGCTTCCACATTCACAGCTCGTATCCTAAATCCGTTCTCCCACCTTCACAAGTATTCTGTTCCTCTTTGTTACATATTTCAGGAAGAGCAATAACAGTTTCAGAGATGTGAAGGCATTAACATTATCCTAAAATATTAGCAGTTGTACTTGGTGCTTAGTATTTATTGAATAAAATAGTGACTAGAACATAAATTTCATCTTTATCCTGCAAGTACCTAGTTTGCAATTCTTTCTTTAATTGGTCGATTTATCCGCTAGATTGAAGGATCCCTTTTTGGAGGCAAGGAATGCAGCCTTTGAGTCACGTAATTTGGATGCAATCCCTGGATGTGTGTCCTTTAGCAAATCACCTCACCTCTCTGAGCCATCCTTTCACTCCCACCTTCCTCTTGAACAGGGTGGATTTAAATACTGAATGGTTTTTAAAGAAACATATTGAGCAATAAAATAAAAAAGTATTGCATTATGACTAAAATTATAAAATAAACATCCATGAGTTCATACCGATACAATACATGATTAGATTTAAACATCAAATGATGGAAAATAGGCAAATCTGTTATGAAGAGAAATTGCTAATATTTTTGTAGATAATAAACCTTCAAGAGATGGAGGCTCAATCCTCATAGTGACTGTTTTCCAAAGAGCACAGTATAGAGGTGGGTGGAGTGCAGGGGAAAGCAACTTTACAGAGGAGAAACCAGGCAAACATTCCCCCAGCCAAGTGGCCAAGGTCAACATCAGCGGTGACATGTCATGTTGCCTGGATGTGATGAAATAGTGACTTACCTCTGTGGCGTTCCACCTCAAAACACATAAACTCAATCTAGTCATACTTGAAATATCAGACAAACCCCAGTATGGGGACATCCCGCAGACTATCCGATGATTATGCCTCAAAACTGTCAAGGTCAACAAAAATAAAGAAAGTCTGGGGCATGATCATAGCTAAGAGGAGGCTGAGGAGACATGAGGACAAAATGTCCTGTGGTGTTCTGGATGGGATCTTGAAGCAGAAAAAGAACAGTCGATAAAACCTAAGAAAACTTTTAAGTAGGAACTGTAGTTAAAAAGAAAATGGCATTGATATTAGTTTATTAATTTTAGAAAATATACCACACTAGTGTAAGATGTTAATAATAGGAGAAAGTTGGTATGAGGTATTTGAGAACTCTGCACCACATTTGCAATTTTTCTGTATATTAAAAACTATTCAAAAAATAAAATTTATTAAAAAAAAAAGAAAGAGGTTGTCTATAAAGACCTTTGTAGGCTGGAAAGGGATATGCAAATAAAAGTTGTGATACTTGTCAGTAAATTTTTCCTTGTCTCCAGTCCTGGGTAGGTCTCAGTTAAGACAAATGCGACATCAATTCAGAAAACTTCTTATCAGATTTTGCCGGCATGGTTTAGAATATTACCTTTACTCCTTTGTACTAACGTTCCAGTTGAAACTGCAGGTGTGTCCTAGTCTATATTTAGCATCCACTTCCTCCCTTTTGTCTTTTTGAGATATATTTATCTCTAATCATTTGTATACATTCTCATATATGCCACTACCTTTTCATGTTGAACACCTGAGCAACATATGTCTGAAATGCTTCTCATAATTTTTACCCCAGTGCCATGCTCACAGTAGGTCTTGCATACTAATAAAATCTATTAATCTAAAAACAAGTAACAAACACGAAATGGCAAAAGTAAGAGAGAAAAAGTCATTTATATGCTTTTAGGCAGATTAACGTAGATTAGAATGACAAATCCAACCTCTATCAAGAAAGCTTCCTACCCTTCTATCACAGACTTATCTCAGAGTTCAGGGCATCTGCTAATGGCACATAACACAGGCTTCCAGCTGGAAGGTCGACCAGACAATAAGCCAGGCAGGGGGCCAAGCCCAGAGGGGTCACTCAGGCTGCAGGCCAGCCTCCTCGTGAACCTGAAGCAGGCGCAAAGGCCTCCATGATCAGCTTCAGAGCCACTTCAAATATGCATATATACATATGTGTGTGTGTATAAACTGATGCAAATATATTATATATTAATATATAATATATACAAACATTTGTTTAATGAATTTCGGAGGAAAGGTAAGAAGAAAGTGCCATCAGGTTCTGAATATTAGTTATAAGTGAGGTGACCAATTTTGGCACGTCCTGAGGGTATAGGAGTGCTATAAAGACAACTTCTGGGAAGAGGGCGATTCTTATAGAAGGGAGCTGTTCAATCTCTTGACCAATGTCAAATCTCCTCAAAAGAAAGTGCACAGAGGCTACAATTGATACATTCATATTTTTTAGACAGAAAGCAGGGAAAGGGCTAAAGGGAAACCCCGCTTTGTGAAAGCACCCGCACACGCACTGTCAGAGCTTGAATGCAGAGTGCCATGGGACTGAAGAGTTTGTCCTGAGAAGAGGGGGTGCCTCAGTCAGATGCACCCTACAATGGGGCATTTTGTTGATGAATTCAGCCTAATCCATGTTCTAATTTCTAAACGGCAAGGGCTGTTCCAACAGTGCTTTAAACATCGCTCCATCAAACGTATGTCGATTTCAGCAATTAAAGTTTTTTAATCTTAGAATATCAGCTAAGAGATCATTTCATCAGAGAGGTCATTCCTGACCCCGAGACTAAAGTATTCACAGGAGTAGCATCCAGTCTCATGATGTTTTTGCAACGTGTGTTCTAT
The DNA here is from genome assembly GCA_963573385.1 of Cacajao melanocephalus. NCBI lineage: Eukaryota > Metazoa > Chordata > Mammalia > Primates > Pitheciidae > Cacajao > Cacajao melanocephalus. The sequence continues at coordinate 2,400 of CAUYLG010010996.1, read as the reverse complement.
TATCACATGTATATGTTTAAAATATTTAATATTTCTATATTTAATATTTAGTATCTCTCTCTCTACTATTTGACTACATGTTCTGTGAGGGTAGGGCCATAACTTTTTTGAGTTCTCTGTCAGTAGCACAATATTGGGCACATGTTAGGTCCTCAGTAAGTATTTACGAAACGTTGTTAGGTGAAAGAGACTGCACAGAAATGTCGTCTGTTGAACACATTGTCACCCCTTAAGCAGACTTGGGAGGAGGCCAAATGTGAGGAAAGATTGTTTCATGAAAAACAGAGTCGAAATAAAGGATTTTGTTGTATGAATTTCATATCGTATATAATCAAGTTAAGAGATAAAGCAGATTGAAATAAAGATATGCCTGCCACTGCGACTGGATTAGCCACTCCCCTTTTCACTGAGACAGTATGTCCCAGGAAAATCTACTTTTTCACTAAGCTAACCAACCACCACCCAGCCCAAGAGTGGGCGCAGCCATTCCTCAGATATGTGATTACAGTAGCGCCTGGGTGCTGGGTTCCTCTGTCTTTGGAGGCGTTTTTGCACATCCCTGCTCAATGTATTTGGTGAGTGATACCCTAGCCGACTACCTTTTGGTGCCATTTCCCAGGTCTTTCGGGGCATTTGCTTTGTGCCCTCCTGCCACCTCAAGGACTCACTGTGCAATTTCTCTGTAATGGTTTGGTTCAACCCAAGCACCTCCAATTTCACAGACTCCAGATTATACAGACCGAAGCCTGACGCAGTCAACTCCCAGGAGCCAAGAAGTCATCTCATGCTGTGTGAGATTCAAATATCCTCTAGTGTATTATCTTACGATTGTGTATCGTGAGGCTTTTTCACTTTTGCTTATATTTTACTTCACATGTTTTGTTGCTCCTCATTTTTCCTTTTTAAGTAAAAGGCAGAGAAGAGATGCTCTGAGCATGCTGGACCCTAGACCTCCCAGGAGCTGCTGACTTTCCAAGAAGCCTCATGGTTAGAACGTCTGAAACCCAGTGCCTTCTAGCAGAATAGAGAAACTGAGGGTGGGCCCTTGCTAAAATAGAATACATAAACATACATACATAAATACATACACAGAATATTCACAGAGAACATACATACATACATAGAATATGCACAGAATACATGCATACATACATACATAGAATATGCACAGAGAACAAGTTGTTCAGTCTGGTTATTTTAAAAGCTTTATTGACTAATAGCTTGAAAAGGTCATTTTATGCCTTGTTACCTACGGATAACTCAGCCGAGTCAAAAGACATAACAGGAATTTGACATACAAAATAAGCAGGCCAGTCATGGTGGCCCAAACCTGTAATCCTAGTTACTTGAGAAGCTGAGCTGGAAAAGATTGTTTGGGCCCTGGAGTTCGATACCAGCCTGGATTACACGGTGGGACTCTGTTTCAGAAAAACCCAACAACAGCGAACAAAGTGTCGTACATTGCTTTTTGTTAAGTGAGCATTTATGGTGTGTCTACTAAGTGATTGATTAAACTATTTATTGACAACTGACTATAAATAGACAAGCTATAGATGAGAGCCTAATAGTTGAAAGAAAATTAAAGAGATTCTCACATTCACTAGTAGTGATAAAGATACAAATTTAGATGCCAACATGTGAATTTATACCCATTAGAATGGTTAAATTAAAGAGTTCTAACATGCCAACGGAAAGAGTAAGTATAAATTCAAATGGCCATTCTGAATAAAAGTCTGCAGTACTAAATACAATTTAAAATGTGAAAACATTTGAATCAGCAAACCCATAAGTCAATCAGAGAAATATGCAAAAGTCCTATTTCACTACTACGCATAGTATCTGGTCATTGAAAATTACTTAAGGATTCATCTCTAGGAGACAGGTGGGTAAAACGTGATAGGTCACCACTGTGGAATACTATAAAACACTTACACATACTGAACTAAAGCTCATAAACAACATGGTGAGATTTTCAACAAACATAATGCCGAGGGAAAAATGCAACACCTAGAATGAGATTTGTAATTCAATACAATTTGTATAAATTTATAACACAGGCAAAACATGTTATCTAGTTTAAATTTATATTTTAATAGAGAGAAAAGTAAATGCTTGTTATGAAGTTCAAGAAACAATGGGAGAACGGGAGAAAGGGGGGGAGAGGGAGAAAGAGAGAAAGAGAAAGAAAAGAGAGAGAGAAAGAAAGAAAAGAAAGAAAAAGGAAGGAGGGAGGGAGGGAAGGAAGGAAGGAAGGAAAAGAATAAGAAGGAGGAGGAGGAGAAAAAGAGAAAGAAAGAAAGAAAAAGAAAGAAAGAAAGAAAGAAAGAAAGAAAGAAAGAAAGAAAGAAAGAAAGAAAGAAAGAAAAGGAAGGAGGGAGGGAGGGAAGGAAGGAAGGAAAA